>BLSH010066234.1:1265707-1281145 GCA_018402905.1 Glandirana rugosa
CCCCCCAATGCTGCAAGAGTATATTTTGCCTAATTTTGTTCTGCTTTAAACAGAAAGGACAAATACATATTTTAGGCCTGATGATTGAAAATATATGCATAAGTATTGTCAATGCTGCGGCAATGATTTTACCTTCTTTGGTCTAGTACAGTGTTTTTCAACTCCAGCCCTCAAGGCACACCAACAGGTCATGTTTTCAGGATTTCCCTCAGATGAAACAGCTGTGGTAATTACTAAGGCAGTGAAACTGGTCAAATCACCTGTGCAAACTCATGGAAATCCTGAAAACATGACCTGTTGGTGTGCCTTGAGGACTGGAGTTGAAAAACACTGCTCTAGTAGACCCAGGAGAGTTACATTTTCAAGGCAGAGTTTGTTTTCAGCAACAGAACTGTGATGAAAATGTTGAAGCCTTGACCCCAGTCTCATGGCAGCCAACCAAATATGATGCTATTCTCATTTATAAACATACATACAACTGTGTTTAGTCTTATGGAAGAAAGTCGTTTTTCTTTTTCGTTTGCAGATTCAGACTCGTCTAAAAATCTCTTTAATTCCATTATTTATTTATTTTTGCAGCACAATGAAATCAATCTAACAAGAGGTTAAAGGCCTCTCCATCTGAAAATGGTTGTTTTGCTGATTTAAAGACTAGTGTAATTTCAGTGTCAAGTGAGGCTGATTTACTAAAGGAGTTGACAATCAGCACTGAATAAATTGAGTGAATATTTACTTTGATTATCCAATCATGTGAAAAGCAAACTCCTGTTTACTTATTTCATCTGCACGTTATTGAGTATGCAAGGTGAAGAGGGATTTGCACTTCACAGGATTAGATAATTAAAATGATTGCTTACAACATTTATTTTGTACAGTTATACTGCGGCAATGTGGTTCGTACCCGCAAATTGCAGTCATTGTATGACGCTTGTCGTGGGAGCGGGTTTTGTGGGCGTGCACGCCCACTGGCCAGTGGGGGGAGCCAATCAGAGGGTGGAGCAGACTCGATGTCCGCCGGCCACCCGCGATCATTCCCTGCAGTGACAGAACGGGGATCTGCCTGTGTAAACAAGGCAGATCGCCGTTCTGACAGGGGAGATCACACGATCCTGTCTTCCTGCTATGCTGAAAGACAGATCTGTGTGTTTCCCCAGTCACACAGTCCCCCATACAATTAGAAACGCCTCCCAGGGAACACATTTAACCCCTCGATCACCCCTGATGTTAACCCCCTTCCCTGCCAGTGCCATTAGTACAATAACGGTGCATATTTTTAGCACTGATTACTGTGATAATGTCACTGGTTCCCAAAAAAGTGTCAAAAACGTGAGTTAGGTGTCCGATCTGACCTCCGCAACGTCGCAGTCTAGTGAAGAAACCCGACGTGCCGTTTCTTCACTAGAATCATGCCGTGACTGGCGGCTGCCGCACGCATGTGCAGGAGTGATGTCACGCGACTCCGGCCAGTCACAGAGCCAGAGTCCACGGCCCAGAAGGAAGAGGGGCGAAGATGGACGCGGCCTGCACAGGGGACAGTGTGGGCGTCGATTGCAGGTAAGTGGCACATAATGGGCTAGTATGTGATGCATACTAGCCCATTGTGCTTTTACTTTGCAGGTTACTAAAGAGGAAGTAAAACCCATCAAGGGTTTATTTCCTCTTTAAGCTGTAGTTTGCATGAGGCCTGAAACTACCCTATCCATATGACAATGCTGCTGTGTAATTTCGCTGTAGGACAAACAGCGTTGTCACCCTGTTACATGAAGTAGAAAATCCACAGATGTAATAAATCTATGTTACAATTTCCTTGTTAATGCTAGTAACAGACTGCAACATCTATTTTTTATTTTTCCCATAGTCCTGCTCTAAAGGAAATTTGTGAAACACAGAAACCTCCATTGCCTCCTGAAAATGATAGTTATGTAGTCATGCCTGGTTTTAAAACTTTGAGGAAACCACTCAATGCAATTTATACGGCACCATCTTCCCCCAGCCTCAGGAAACCTCCATGGTGTCCCCACCCTCTGGAAACCTCCATGGTGCCTCCAGCCTCAGGAAACCTCCATGGTGCCTCCAGCCTCACGAAACAGTTTCATAGAGGTCTGTAAGGACCAAGTGCATTGGGCACCCAGTAGACGTAGACCTGGGACAGCAGGGTGTAAACAGTGTAGGGGCCAAGGCTGCACAATTTAGGTAAGTTTGCAGTTGTGCTAGGAAGGTTACATTCATTTAGGTCCAGTAAGTGTACTTTTCATGAATGTGTACTTACCATTTAAAATAACACTAGCATCAGTGTGCTGATGGTTGTATGAGGTGTCTATTGAGGAGAGCTGAGTCAGAGGTTGAGGTAAAATGCAGATTAATGAGATAAAATAATGACTGAGGAGAAATACAAGATGTCACTGGCATAAAAAGAAATACATATTTATAAACAGTTTAATTCTTGTGAAAAATATACTAATTCCAGTATTGGATTATTATTTTCTTTAGAAAATTATTGTGAGAATGTGGTTAAAATAACTCGTACGTGTTAGTGAACATAATTAAGAAACAATTGATTGTACATAAAGAGGAATTCCAGCTTGATTTTTTTTTTTATAAGTTAGCAACTACAAATACTGTAGCTGACTTTTAAAAATCAGGTACTTGCCAGTGCGTGGAGTCTAGCACCATCTTCCCGTAGCCGGCCCTTCTAACTGCTGCGGGGCACCGGCACTGCTCTCTTGGATATGAAAGCCGGCAGTGGCTGAGGGAGGGGAAGGGGGTGGGGCAAGGGATGTCGTCCTTGCCTATGCTTAAAAAATTGTTACCCCCCCCCCGAAAAAAAAAGACCCTGTAATTAGTTTACAAGCTGGGGTAGAGCGGTGTGTTTCTTTTTTTTTTTTTTTAATTAGCACTTCCACATTGGTGGGCAGTGGCAGTGGCCTCTAATGGAGAAAACTGAAGCAATTAAAAGTTCACCCAAGCAATTGTTTAAAAAAAAGAAACTTTCTAGGGATGAAAGGATACCAGATGCTTGTGCGTAAATGTGTGACTATAGTAGCTCCACTTACAGATCTCACCAAAGAGACCAAATCTATCGTGGAGAAATGGAATACAGAGGCATAGAGAGCTTTTCAAGAGCTGACTCCACGTGTCCCCCATTAGTATCCTAACACAGCACACTGTCTCAACCTATGAGATGTGTTACAGCCCATTCATTTTGAATTCAATTCATTCAAGTTAATTGATCACTGGTGTAAAAGATATATTAGTGTAAGATCATCATGGCTGTGTGTTGTTACTTTGTATTTAACAGAAAGATGGTTTTAAAAGAGAAGTAAAGGATTTTCTTTTAACCCCAATCATACTTGCCTAGGTGGATGCAGCATCTGTCCCCCGGCGCCTCTGCACTGAGAACCGAGCGATCGAACACCGCCTAATCACTCAGTTTTCAGAGCTCCATGAGCAGAGAGAGCTGTAGACTGTCAGTCACAGCTCCCTGCTCTTCTCCCTCCTTGCTCACTGGAGCGCTGAGCAGTGGAGGGGGTGGAGCGACAGTCCCAGGCTCTCAGCGGTAGACATGTGCAATTTGTTTTTTTTCCAAATTTGCTTTTATAATGAATTGCAACACATTTGTTAATTCCGAAATATCAGAATTAACGAAAACCCATTTACCTAATCTTTAGTAAATTTGACTATTCGAAAATGCGTAATTTCAATTATTCAGAAGTTTGAAATTTGGAAATTCGGAAATTTGAAAATCGGGGGAAAAAAATGAAAATTCAGAAAGAAAACCCGAAAATTTGAAAATCTGAAATAATAACTAATAATAACTTAACTATTACTAACTATTAAATTATAGGTATTGGAATTTCCTTTCAAATTTGGCTGTCAGTGAACGTAACGAATACGAATTTATCCAAAGTTACGAATTATCCGAAATAGCAAATGCTGCATCTAAACAAATGGAACGTAACAAATTAATAATAAATAACAATAATAATAAAAACTTTCTATTACTATTATTATTATTTATTTATTCATTCCACTCCATTTATTTATATGCGGCATTCATTATTTCGGATAATTCGTAACTTAGGATAAATTCCTATTGACGAACAGCCAAATTTGGAAGGAAATTCCAATACCTATAATTTAATAGTTAGTTATTATTAGTAATTATTTTGAATGTTCGTTCTTTCGGATTTTCTTTCTTATTTTCGGACTTCCGAATTTTTCCAATTTCCGAATTTCTGAATTTTCGAATTTACAAATTTCAATCATAACGAATGACCCGAAAAACGAAAAAAAAAAAAAACAAATGAAATGAAAATGATCAAATTTTTCGGCATTGCACAAATCTATTTAGTGGCTCACTGAGAGGCTAAGAAGGGTGTCATTACAGGCAATTGGCGGATCCAGACTCCGTGGTCAGGATCATGCGGTGCCTGAACTGACGTAACGTCGGCAAAGAGCGGACTTCAGCCCGCTGTCTGATGAAAACTGGTCACAGGAGTGCAAAACAGACTGCACTCCTGTGATCCAACATCAACAAATAAAATCTCCTGCGTTGTGCGGTGGGCATGGGTGTGAATAGTAGTGCTTCTGCTCAGATACTTATATGGACAGTGCACGCCCCGCTGCCTCAGTCAGCTTGCGGAAGCCTGAGTGCTAGAACATGCAGAAAGAGATAGAAGGCGCGTGGCCTCGTACATTATCCTTGGTAAAGAATTTATTAAATGACAGAAGTAGCGTACTCACATTTATTCAAATAATTAAAATCACATCATATCATTCCTGTTGGGATGTACATATAATGATACCCGCATCCCCTAGGGCTGACGGGTGTTGCGGCAGGCTGACGCATTTCGAGGGTTTTCCTCTTCCTCAGAGCCTTATAAAGAAGTCTGTGTGCGTGTTATCCTGAGGTGTGCCAGGTGGGTGGTAAGACCATGAGGGAATAGTCTTTTACTGGTTGCATTATTCCTTGGTTGGTCTTAGCACACCCGTGGTGATGAATGGCTGCTTATCCTCTTACATCTAGGGGTATCTAGATGCGATCAGCGGTGAGCTGTGCAGGGGGATGTATCTGGAGGATGATATGGTATGTCCCCAGAACCTCACCATGCTCCAAACCACGGCTCACACCGCAGATAAAGGAGTTGCTGTCACTCAGCGCTTTGGCGCCGTGTGTGGAGATATCATGGAGTGGATACTTCACTGCACTCCTGTGATCCATAGGAGAAGTACAACCAAATAAGCTTTGGCTGGACTTCTCCTTTGACTGTTGCATGATAAACGTTTCTGCTTTTTCTATCAGGCTGGGTTCACACCTATGCAAATTGAATGTGGCTTACATTGTATCCAATTCGCAAGACACTTGAAAACAAGTTGTTTTAAATGTGTCAGGTTCACATCTGTGCGGTGTATTTGCACTCCACATTGCACAGAAAATGTGTGTGTATTCTGTGCAGTGCGGTGCGAATCCCAGCCCCATTTTGTTCAATGGGAACGCATCTAATTCAGAGATGTGTTCCACATTGAACGGGGATCTTTCCCCCTCCTCACTGCACCCCCCATCAGCTGATGCGCAATGAGATCGGACAGGAGCTGCTGAACAGCAGCCCCTGTCCTTCCCACAGGCATCAGAACTGGAATTCGCACCGGAGTGGGGTGAATCCAGCCTCAGCCCTTTCTTTTTCATCATCAGCTTTGTGTACAGTACAATGTTCTGGCTGCCTACAAAAAAAGCATGTCCTTTTTTTCAGCCATTGCACAAAGTCAGTATGCAAGTCAAAGCACCATGAAAACTACAACAGAAAAATCTTGAAATTCCCAAACCAGTTATTTCTTTGAATAGACACTTTATGGATATAAACTCTTGCATGCAGAGAGTATAATATATGAATTTGAAGTATAGTATATTTGTATACATTATAGCAGTGTTTCTCAACCTTTTGTCAGTCAAGGCACTCTTTAAAGTTATGCACCCTCTCGAGGTCTCTCTGGGCATCGGATTTTAGTGGCAGGAGACGTTGCTTAGAAAAGGTTCTTCAAGCAGCCTTTATCGGCGTCTGCATTTTGAGCATTTTTTGTTTAACTACATTAGCTTCCATTGACTACAAATAGCATTGGACGCTGATAAACAGCCGTTTAGCAGCGTTTATGAGCGTTTATCGGTGTCCGGCGTTTTTGGGCTGTTAAAAAAAAAACGCCCAAAGGACCATAGACGTTTATTAATCAGCTTCAGTGTGCATGGAGCCTTATAATTTTACATAATGCAGTAACATCCACACACATCCGGATACTCAACGTTAGAGGTGATTTATTCTTCCAAAGAAAATACTTTTTTTCACACCGGTATGGATTAGTATTCCAATGTTTTCTCTTCTCACTCAGTTAATGTGAGCCCAGTGCTAACAGAGAAAACCAAACAAGGATGCTGGGCAGGCATCCGACGTCCTCCTAATCAACCGATGATGTCATTGTAATGGTGCACAATGAAAACCTGTGGCTTTGTGTAACTAAAAGACTTAATCCACCTGCTGGTTTGTATACAATTTTTGGACAATTTTTAGGTATTCTGCTAAGGCACCCCAGTTGAAAATGGCCGCATCATAGTGTGTGTCAATTTTTTCCCATATTATCTTAAACCTAGCATAGTAATATATATATAATCATGTTTATATAGATACAGTATGTTTATGCTTGCTATTTAATCATTTGTCTATGTAATTGTCAATGAACTTAGTTTTAGATTTGTGATATGCATTTTTTCTGTGTAATTGCAGGCTTCAATTGGACACCTATATGCCACTCAGAAGTTGGTCATTGAATCATCGGAAAGCCAGTGAGGCCAGAAAATGATCATCGTTCTTCGAACTTCTGTATTGAATAACTGTTGCGTCTGCCCGCGCCTTCTCAGATCTTCACATTGCATAATGAGACTCTTGTTTTGCTAGCTGCTATATTTTAACAAATCTACTTTTGGTGGGAGAAATGCTACTTTGTACTAACGTTTAAACAAACAAGAGCCCATCTTTACTGTCTTGTACATGCAGATGGCAACTCGGGCATCCAAAAAACATCACATGCAGTCCTACGTGTGCTCACTGGCGTAAAATAACATTAGGACCATATTAGTTCTAGGCAAACCTTACTTCCTATCAAAATGGAAGCTGACAACAGACAATAAAGTAAAGTAAACTTTGCTACATCTGTTAAAGAAAAGCATGCATGTGTACCTTTCCAGTGGCCTGTGTCTTTAAATCTCACTTGGCTGTTTCTTGACTGTTGCAGGTATTCTATATAGTGAAAACTATCTATCTTTATCTATCTATCTATCGTATCTTATCTTTCTATCATAGATCTAATCTATCTGTCTTCTCTATCTAGCTAGTTATCTATCCTATCTATCTATAGATCTATCTATCTAAGGCTACTTTCAACTGGGGTGTCGGGGGCGGTAGTGGTAAAGCGCTGCTAGTTTTAGCTGTGCTTTACCGCTATTATAGTGGCGGTTTGGCACCGCTATTGGGGTGGCAGCGGGGTGCTTTTAACCCCTAAGAAGGGGCTAACAAGGGGTTAAAAGCACTGGCGCGCGGCACTTCCGAAGTGGTGTACAGCTGCTTCGGAAGCACTGGCCATTCATTTCAATGGGCAGGGGCAGTGGAGGAGTGGTGTATACACCGCTCCTCCACCTCCCCAAAGATGCTGCTTGCAGGACTTTTTTTTCTGTCCTGCAAGCGTACCGCCCCAGTGTGAAAGCACTCAGGGCTTTCACACTGGGGTGGATTGGGGGCAGTTTTTGAGGCGCTATTTTTGGCGCTAAATCGCTTGAAAAACATCCCAGTGTGAAAGGGGTCTAAAGTGAGGGAGACTCTCAGTCAGATGTCACCTCAACAAGATCTCCCCCTATTTTTGGCAACAACTCAAAATTTCAGATTTTCCCTCTTTTAGTTCTGGAGAAGATCAAAAGGGTGAATCTTTCCAGCAGGGACACAGACAACAGTAACAACCCGAGAAATTCAAATTCTTCAAAAACGAAACCTGTAAAAAACATTTTTGAAATTGAAATGCTATTTTAATTACAGGACAGTAGTAACTATACAATGCCTACATTTTAGGGATCATTTAAATGAGCACTCAGTCCCATGGAGCATGCAGAGCTGTTTAAGTTTCCTTTTTTTTTTTTTTTTAATACTGGTGACCTGCATGCAGACAACCCATAGAAAGTGAATGGGTATGCTTTGGCTGTATGGACTTACCCACACAGCCAGGTAGCCACAGGGTGCACCTGCTCTACCTTTAGGTCCATACACTCATCCCTGTTTATCCCGGCTGTGCGGGTGAAGCTTGCATACATGGGTCAATTGGCTTTCCCCATCTGCACAGACAATGTGGATAGAGGAATTGTCCCCACTATGTTATTGTATTCTGACATCGGAGACTCCACCACTGTCAGAATGCACTGATTAGACAATTGTCTTCAGCGCTGATCAAACCAACAAGCCTGTTTGTGGCAAATTGATCATTCAATCAACTTCTTGTGACTAGGAACGGCCATAGATGGATTTAAATTCAGACAGTCCCTGCAGAACTGGCCAAATTTTGATCCATCAGTGGGCAACTTGAAGCATTTAAGGTATTAAGCCCAAAAGCAAACATTTCTTATTTTGCAGCTTACCAATTCTTAGATGTGATGGCTACATTAGGTTTCTAGGTTTTTAAAAGAACAAGCTCTCCTCCAAATATATCAGTTTACAGAGATGAGACAAACCATCTAACACTGGCAGGGGTGCTTACAATGATCAACTTTAATTTATTTATGTAAAACCTTTATCCTGAAAAAAAAATGTTTGCTGTAACTGCTTATAAAGTACTAGCTGGAGTTTGGTTTCTAACACTCCCCTACCCCCAGACTAACAATGCTGCTGTCCAAAGGTGTCCCTGTGTTCTTTCACCATGGGGGGCACTCTAATACAGGATGTGTGTTACTGGCCAGATCACCAGGTGAAAAAAAAGAGGGAAAAAAGATTTTAAAAAAGAAAACTACTGCAGCCACCACATCTAATCATTGGTAATTGTAATATATTACATTTTTGGTTTTGGGTTTAATACTGCATTAAAAGAGAAGTATGGGGTATGGATTTTTTTAGAATCATACTTATCTAGGTGGACCGATGCTGCTTCTGTCCCCCGCCAGCTCTAACACTGAGAACCAAGCTATCTAATCCTGCAGGTTACTCGGTTCTCACAGCTCGCGATTTTGCCCGAGCCTGAACTGGCTCTGTGAAGTCAGCAGACAGTGGACTTCAGCCCGCTGTCTGCTGAAAACAGGTCACAGCTTTGGCTGTACTTCTCCTTTAAGTCTGTTCAGCCAATGTGTACCTATTCACTTTCTATGGGTTGCCTGCTAGCAGCCCAGTGGTAGCAAATAAAAAAAAAAGTAAATAAACAGTGCTGAGCACCTATAAATGAGCCCTTATGTGCCAATTCAGAAAGCAACATGGCGTATAAAATCATCAATCACAGATGGCCTTAAACCACTTGTTCTTTAGATAATCATATATCATTATATGGAGAGTGTTACTTTTATTTTTCCTTATATCTGTTTCATAATGCGGTTTGATCGCATTTATATAGTTTTTGTTATAATAATAAACTAAGATGAATTAAAAATTGTTAACTATATGTTGTTTAAGTTATTTTTTTTCTTTTGTTGCAGACCGTTATTTTATTTATACAGTGCACAGTGGAATTTTCTAGAGATTAACAAGGATCTCTGCATCCTTAGGGTCATGATCTCAAACAAGGACCCACATTCACTTTTATGAAGTCCTTATTCATTATGGTAAAGAACAAATGTTCCCAAATATCATTACTGCTGGCTGGAGCCCCCTGCATTTAGCACTGTAGAAGCAGGAAAGGTTGAGTTCTTTGTGTGTTATTTTATTCATTCTTCATAGGAATATCCAGAGAACTCATATAAGCCAATTACAACGGTAGCTTGCCCTGTTACAGCCAAGACAAGTTTGGAGGTTCAGACATCTGTCAATACTTGTAAGTGTACTTAACCTCATTTTAAAGGAGAAGTAAAGCCAAGCTCGTTTGGCTGTACTTCTCCCGTGGATCACAGGAGTGCAGTTCGTTCTGCACTCCTGTGACCTGTTTTCAGCAGAAAGCGGGCTGATATCACAGAGCCAGTCTAGGCTCGGGCAAGATCACAATCATATGGTCGGGATCCGCCCACATGCCAGAACCGACATCCAGCTCAGCCTCTCAGCGAGCCGCTGAGAGCCTGAGCCGGCCGCTCCCACCCCTTCCAGAGCCTAGCACTCCAGTGAGTCACCAGCTCTCTGCTCAGGAAGTTCTTGCCTAGGTGGATGCAGAATCGGTCCCCCGCTGACTCTAACACTGAAAACCAAGCGTTCAAACACTGCCGATCGCTCGGTTCTGCATCCACCTAGGCAAGTATGATTTTAAAAAAAAAATGATTCCCATACAAAATGGAAAAAATCCATTTGCAGTGGAACTTTTTGTTGTATTGGTAATATATATTTGACATTTTTACTATGTATACAGTAATACAGTATATGTATTGTGTATACAGTAATTCTTTGTTTTACAAAGCAACAATTAAAGCATCAATGAAAAAATGATGCATAGAAAAAACCCTCATAATGGGACTTGGCACTAGGTCATTGTGTAAGTGAATAGAAAAGGGTTGAAAGGGTTTTAAAAGTTTACAAACTCTTTATTATTACAAAACTGTACAGAAAAATAACAATACATATTAAAAATGGGTTGGATAATTTGTCTAGATAAGGTGTACTCAAGAAGGAGATCGCCAAACAGAGAGTAATGATGGAGAACACCCAACGCGTTTCAAAATAATTTTCTTCTTCAGGGGTGCACAAACATTAAAAGGGGCAGATTGCCTTCTATAACAGAGAAATCACATTTAGAATGATGTACAAAGTATAATGTTTTAATCATGATTTTTCCATCCATACCTTGGTGAATACATCTAGAAATAATACCCAATAAACCACTTCCCTACCCCCGTATGCATAATGACAGCTGGGAACTGGTTCAGTTATCCGGACTGGGCGTCATATGACATCCAGCAGGACAACATGCCGGTGCGTGCCCCTGGGGTGATCATCGCGGCGAACGGTGGTGCGGTGTGTCACTCTGACCCACCGCATTACCGATCTCGGTCTGCAGACGCAAGTAATGGAGAGCCGATTGGCTGCTCTCCTGACGGGGGGGGTCTGTGCTGATTGCTTATCAGCGCAGCCCCCCCTAGGATTGCCACCCTAGACCACCAGGGAGCCTGCCCAGGGACCACCTGGGATGTGCCCACCCAGGACCACCAGGGAGCCGATCCTAGACCACCAGGGAGCCCACCCTAGACCACCAGGTAAGGGGCACAGTGCCCAACATGGATGGCACTCAGTGTCAACTTCAGATGCCACCCTAAACCACCAGGTAATGGGCCCTTATTAGTGCATCTGTCACCTGCTGCCAGCCAGTGCCCCCCCCCCCAAGTGCTGCCTATGAGTGCCCATCAGTGCTGCATATATGTGCCCTAGCATCAGTGCTGCCTCATCAGTGCCCGTCAGTGTAGCCTCATCAGTGCAGGAGAAAATGTACTTATTTACAACATTTTGTGACAGAAACAGAGAAAAAATTTTTTTTTCAAAATTTTCAAACTTTTTTTGTTTATAGCGCAAAAAATAAAAACTGCAGGAGTGATCAAATACCACCAAAAGAAAGCTCTATTTGTGGGAACAAAATTTTAAAGATTTTGTTTGGGTACAGTGTCGCACGACCAAGTGCAACAGCACTAAAAGCTGAAAATTGGTCTGGTAGGGAAGTGTTCTAAGTGCATGGTATTGAAGTGGTTAAAAATAGGCTGCATATTGTCCTCTGAGCATCACCAGGGGGCGAAACATCACTTTTAAAACCCTTTTCTATTCACTCACACAATGACCTAGTGCCATCAAAGTCCCATCAAGTGGGTTTTTTCTATGCATATATCTTAGGGATGTTGACACACCATCAGTTACTTTATTTCAAAATGAAAAAATTATTCCCATACATCTCTTCTAACAAAAATGGAAAAAATCCATTTGCACTGGAACCTTTTGTTGTATTGGTAATATATATTTGGGGTTTCCAAAAGATGCAAGACGTGAATTGCAAAAGGCTCTCAATGAAGCACATAGAAAACTGCTGGCTTCATCATTGCAGATAGTGTACATATAGAGAGAATGCGAGAAAGGGGAGCCTGGATTTAAATGTTGGAGAGTATCTAACTTGTGTTGGAGACCGCGCTGGACTGACTGAATTGGTCACTGATCCTGGATGGGTATTCACTGGGCAAAAGGGAAGCAATGCCTTCCTGTGGATAGTACCCAGTGATGGATGATGGCAATGCGCCCTGTTGGGGATTGGGCTGCTGCCTTTTCTGTGTGACCTCACGGTTGTTTCAGCATGTAGACTTTGATAAAAGAAGCAACCAGTGTCCAGAGAATTGCAACTTTTAAAGTAGGGTTCATGTAGCATCATGTACATCAAGCGAATGCATTTCGGGAGAATAGACCCCCCCCCCCAACTAAAGCCGGCATCCTGGTTTCTGAAATGCTGATCCAACATAACCATTCATGGGAATTGTTCCCATCAAATAGTACGCAACAGCCTTGAAGAAGGGGGAGTCTATCCCCAAGAAACACGTCTTGAAGTACATGTACAGGCGGTCCCCGGGTTACAAACAAGATAGGGACTGTAGGTTTGTTCTTAAGTTGAATTTGTTTGTAAGTCGGAACAGGTACATTTTTTAAGTGTAGCTTCAGCCAAAAAAACAATTTTTAAGCTTTTTGGATAGCATAGGGAAGGGTTAACACCCCTGTAATGTTGGTTTTGCTGTCTATGTTTCTGTTCAGATTTCACTTCACTTCCTGTCCCAATGATAATTGGATTTTGAACATTTTGAGTTGTTGTGGAAACAAACCTTGGTGATAAAGCATCAGTGGAGACTCCTTTTTCCCATAATAACTCTTACAGGAGTGAATTTCTCTTCCTAGGGGGAGATTTCCTCTCACTTCCTGTTGTCTCCCTCCGTTTGTAAGTAGGAGTCATTTGTAAGTCGGATGTTTGTAACTAGGGGACCGCCTGTACTGTATTGAATTTGTACTGTCTACCCTCAAGTTGTAAAGTGCTGCGTAAACTGTTGGCGCTATATAAATCCTGTATAATAATAATGTACACACCTTTTTAATAATAATATATGAACTATACTTTAGACAGGGGTGCCAAACTCAATTTCATTGCGGGCCGCATCAGCATTATGTTTGCCCTCAAAAGACCAGTTGTATCTGTAAGACTAGATGTCTAGAACACCCCACCCCCCCTTATATCAGATGTCAAGAGCCCCCTACCATTAGAAATCAAGTGTCTCCCACCCTCCCTTACATCACATTGCACCCCCTTAACTTGTCCCACTGCTGGGAAGAAGGTTGGGGGAGCTAGGAAGTAGAAAGTGCAGGATCTGGAAGAGGACCAAAGGAGGGCTGGAGTCAGCTGCCAGCGTCTGCTCAATGCTGAGACCAGGGGAGGCAGAGACAAGGGGGTGCTGTGGCTGCACAGAGAGGTGCAAAATCTGGTGGCGGAGTTCTGCCCTCCTCTCTGCTGAGACAAGGTAGGGTGGAGACAATGGGGGTGCCGCAGCTGAAGGAGAGGTGTGAGGGCCACATGAAATGGCCTGGCAGAGCGCATTCAGCCTGTGTGCCTTGTGTTTGACGCATGTGCTTCAGAAGATACAGTTCTCTGGACACCGGGCGCTCCTTCCTTTTTATCCAAGTGGGTTTAAATGTTAGCAGCAACCAGTGAAGTGCATCAAGCTTTCCAACTTGTGCACCACTGTAACAAAAAACTACACTAATGTACAGTACTATATAATTAGATTTCAAGTGTCTATAATACTGTTTTATAAGGTGCCTACTGGAATGCTTCCATGTGATTCAATAATGCAAGTTAATGCAGCAGTTATTGTGCCAATAGAGACCAAAACAATTTTAGCTGTCATATTTATACAGGAGAGAACTTAAAAGGTTTATTTCTCCTCTTTCTTGATTTTCTAAGTGTGCTATGATGGACATTACGTAAAGAGAATCTATAACGGTTGCGGGTCAATTTTATTTGATCTTGCTTTACTCACGTTTATAAACTACAGTAAAACCTTGGATTGCACACATAATTCGTTCCGGAAACATGCCTGTAATCCAAAGCACTCTTATATCAAAGCAAATTTCCCCATAAGAAATAATGGAAACTCAGATGAATTCATTCCACAACCATTTATTCATAAGTCTTTCAGTTTATAGTCCATATAAAAAGATTATAGCAATGTGATAGGTTGTGTAACCATAAAATGTTCTTTCACAAATGGCCGCCTCCACAAGGGGATTAGAAGCAAAATCCAGCAGGAGTTAGAGTATAAAAGAGAAGAGAGACGCCTTTTAAGTGTAGCAATATGGTTACATTTAATAAAGGTACAATATTTAGCAACTCACATGGTTGATGATTAAAAGAGGCACATCTAAGTATGCAAGCATCCGGGGTAAAGCTGTCCACATAGACCATCCTTCACACCGCCGGCTCTCACCGCTGTCAGTCTGCAATCATGACCCGGAAGACTACCCTGCTGTACAGCGATCTAAAAGCGAGGCTTGAAGAGCTTGTGGAGCTCAGCATGGAAGGGATGAGGTTGATGGCGGTGCGGAGGATGGTCTATGTGGACAGCTTTACCCCAGATGCCTGCATGCTTAGATCTGCCTCTTTTAATCATCAACCATGTGAGTTGCTAAATGTTGTACCTTAATTTAATGTAACCATATCGCTACACTTAAAGACGCCGCTCTTCTTTTTTTTATACTCAGTTGTGACGTGACACTACTTGTATATCAAGACATCGCTCGTTTATGAAGTCAAAAGTTATAATTAGAGTTGAGCGAACCTCTGGAAGTTCGGGTTCTGCTGGTCCGTCCGAACTTCGGGACAAAGTCCGGGTCCGGGTCCGGACGGAACCCGAACGATCGCACGTAGCAAGCCCAAGGCAGGCCTGGGCCTGGGCCTGAAACAGGGCTTCAAGCCTGCCTGGTCGTCTTGGGCTTGAAGGTCTCCAAGCGAGTTGAGATTAATATTGAAAACTGAAGTATTTGCTCGCTACAGAACTATATGTTCATCACAGTGCAGTGTTGACTCATATTTTTTTTCTTCTCGCCGCAGAAATTCACATCGCTATACCAATGTAATTTAATTCCATGTTGTAAATCGTTGAGTGTACCAACTACTAATTTTCTCCGTCTAGATTCGTACGTCCGTAGACCCCATTTCGACAGGTGTATCTGGTAGGAGGCGTGGCGGTAGTTGGAGTAGGGAAGGTACGAC
>BLSH010066234.1:1285430-1296437 GCA_018402905.1 Glandirana rugosa
TAGAGCACGATCGTAGCGATCGTTGTTCTATGCAGAGCTTGATCTGCAACTCAAAGCAGCGGTATGTGAAATCTCTAATTTCTGCTATCTGTCCTCAGAGCAACAGCACAGACAGCAGTAGTAAAGTAATCTATCTCAGGATGCAGGATCAGGTCTTAAAATGGCTGAAATCTGTCCCTCACGCCGTCAGCAACCTTTCCCTACACTAACCCAAGGAGCATGTGACTGCAGCACTGTGACTCCAGCTTATAAAGAGGCTGGGTCACATGATGCACTGGCCAATCACAGCCATGCCATTAGTAGGCATGGCTGTGATGGCTTCTAAGGGCAAACCAGTGAAACGCTTGTTGATTGGCTGCCCTGCAGCTTCTCAACACGTGGAGTAAAATAGCAGAACCCCGGACCGAACCCGAACGATTTTTGAAATGTCCGGGTCCGGGTCCGTGCCACGGACACCCGAAAGTTCGGTACGGACCCGAACGTTACAGTCCGGGTTCGCTCAACACTAGTTATAATCACATTTTGCTTCTCTTGCAAAACACTCTCAAACCAAGTTAATCTTAATCCAAGGTTTTACTGTAATTTGTATCTTTTTACTACGTGTTTACAGTAATTCTTTGTTGTACAAAGCGACAATTAAAATATCAAGGATTCCTAGAACACTATGGGTTTCCTAAACAAACCGCACAGCAGCTGCAACCTTGCCTTATGGTTAACTTAAAGTGCTATTAATCCCAAAAGCAAGTATTTATTATATTGCAGTTTACCAATTCTTAGATGTGATGGCTGTATTATTTTCCCTTTTTAGGCTTTTGTTTCTTCTATTCTCCTCTGGTGATCCAACCAGCAAGTCTGTTGCTTTTCAAAGCTCAAGCTCTCTAGCAGAATGCATCAGTTTACATGGCTGACACAAACCATTTAACACTGGCAGGGGTAATTAAAATGTTCAGCTTTTATTTAGTGACGTGAAACCTTTATCCAAAAAGGAAAAAAATGTTTGCTGTAACTGATTATAGAATTTGTCTTCAATTTGCTATTTTATCTAAATCTGCTAATACATTTAACACTACCCCTCTAGACTGACAGTGCTACTGTCTTTTGTGCTCATTTATCCAGAATGGGAGCACTCTACTACAGGAGATGTGTTAATGACCAGATCACCAGGTAAAAACAGAGATAAAAAAAAAGCCTAAAAAGAAAATGAATGCAGCCCCCACCCACCTTCTCCCCTGTGATTTTGATCTGTGCCAATGATACATGGCTGGGACCTGCTGATCGGCTATGTCAAATCACAGCCCAGGCACTGTGTTGACAATCAACACAGGGCTCTGAAGAGAGGGAATGATAGCTTTAAGAAACACATAGATATATAGTAAAAATAAGCACACATTACACTTAACCCATTGATTTCCCCTAGATGGTAACCCCTTCCCAGCCAGTGTCATTAGTGCAGCGACAGTGTATATTATTAGCACTGATCACTGTATTCTTGTCACTGGGGAGGTCAGTGGCAGTTAGTTCCCACAAAGTGTCAGTGTCAGATTGCTTGCCGCACCACAGTCCCACTATAAGTCACTGATCACTGCCATTACTAGTAAAAATCCAGTATATACAGTACATCCAGAAAGTATTCACAGCGCTTCACTTTTTCCACATTTTGTTATGTTACAGCCTTATTCCAAAAACGGATTCAATTCATTATTTTCCTCAAAATTCTACAAACAAACCCCACAGTGACAATGTGAAAGAAGTTTGTTTAAAATCTTTGCTAATTTCTTAAAAATACAAAATGAATTTAATAAAAATCATGTACATAATTATTCACAGCCTTTGTTCAATACTTTGTTGAAGCGCCTTTGGCACCAATTACAGCCTCTAGTCTTTTTGAGTATGATGTTACAAGCTTGACACACCTATTTTTGGGCAGTCCCCCCCTTACCTCTTTGCAGGGCCTCTCGAGCTTCATCAGGTTGTATGGGGAGCGTCGGTGCACAGCCATTTTCAGATCTCCAGCGATGTTCAATCGTGTTCAAGTCTGGGCTCTGGCTGGGCCACATAAGGACATTCAGAGTTGTCCCATAGCCTCTCCTTTGTTATCTTGGCTGTGTGCTTAGGGTCGTTGTTCTGTTGGAAGATGAACCTTCGCCCCAATCTGAGGTCCAGAGCGCTCTGGAGTAGGTTTTCATCAAGGACGTCCTTGTATATTGCTGCATTCATCTTTCCCTTGATCCAGACTAGTCTCCCAGTTCCTGCTGCTGAAAAACATCCCCACAGCATGACGCTGCCACCACCATGCTTCACTGTAGGGATGGTATTGGCCAGGTGATGAGCAGTGCCTGGTTTCCTCTAGACATGTTGCTTGCTATTCAGGCCAATTGAAACAATAACCAGCGCCAATCCTAAAAGATGATGCTATACCATAGATCACTGGCAGCAATATAAGTGCAAACTAAAAATGTCCATAAATAATCCACACACATTAAAGTGCAGCAAAGTCCATTAGGATCGCTCATGTGCTTAACAAAATAGTGTCGACGTGCTTCAAAGTACCACAGAGCGAAACACGTTGACATCACTTCTGATCCGTCACAGTCGATCTTGTCATTTCCACCTCTGGTGGTAGCGAGATAGTGGAACACACGTTCCTTCATCACACGATTGAGAACCATTGTGATACACTGCTGATTATCTACGTTTGTTTGTAAGTAGCTCTTATAGCGTATTAAACAGCTATTTAAATAGTTTTGCACTATGGAAGTTTTTTTATCATTTTGAGTGACTTGGATTTCCGGCGTTCCATGGATTGGGATTTGGACACCATGCTGATCCTCCTTGTGTTGTGATCAAGGTTTACCCTCATCATTATCCTGCTTTGTCGACCCTGACTGAAAAGCAGATGGTCCATGTCTTCTGGTGAGTGGGGTCACAAGAGGGGTCCTGGCACCAGACACTATATCATGCATATATTAGTAGTGACTAATTGTGTTCAACACTCTGTGCCACATATAAATCAAACACTGTGTCTCAAGGCTGGACACAATCTGTGCAATTGGTAACCCTGCATGTGCTCAAGTGATTCTCATTAATTACTGTGTCTCAAGGCTGGACACAAATTAACTAAAACATAAATACCACAAATCCGAATATACAGTGTATCTATTAATGTGCATATCAAAAAAAGCCTCTTTAATGTCTTCAGTTTGTTTTTGTGCCTTCTTAAATCTGGTATCCTTCCACCAAAAACAGTGATATTTTTGTGATGTTCACAGGAATTAATTTTTGTGACTGTAATCCACTCTGTGCCACCTTTTTGTGCTCTAGCCTCTCATCTGAGTGTGCTAGGGCCTTAGCACGTAATGGTTTCTTTGCTGTGATGATGTGATGGTAGTGTTTCTCCACCAGAGGTCGCTGCTCATGGAGAGGCGCCGGTTTTTAGGATTTTAAATGTGAGTTTGTTGGTTATATTCAGGCCAATTAGTTCAATCTTTGTTTTATCAGACCGGAGAATTCTGTTTCTCATTGTCTGAGAGTCCTTCAGGTGCCTTTTGGCAAACTCTAGGCGGGCTATCATCTGCCTTTTACTGAGGAGTGGCCTGAGTCTATCAAACACAGGCCTGATTGGTGGAGTGCTGCAGACATAGTTGTTCTTCTGGAAGGTTTTCTTCTCTTCACAGAGAAACTCTGGAGCTCTGTCAGAGTGACCATCAGGTTCTTGGTCACCTCCCTGACTAAGGCCCTTCTCACCTGATTGCTCAGTTTGGCTGGGCGGCCAGGCCCAAGGTAGACTCCTGGTGTTTCCAAGCGTCTTCCATTGACAGATGATGGAGGTCACTGGGCTCATTGAGACCTTCAATGCTGTAGAAATTTTCTGTACCCTTCCCCAGAGCTGTACCTCGATACAATCCTGTCTCGGAGCTCTACAGACAATTTCTTGGACTTCATGGCATGGTTTGTGCTCTGACGCGCACTGTTAACTCTGGGATCTTATATAGATAGGTGTGTGCCTTTCCAAATCGTGTCCAATCAACTGAATTTACCCCATTTGGGCTCCATTCAAGTTGTAGGAACATCTCGTGGATGATCAGTGGAAACAGGATGCACCTGAGCTTAACCACTTGCCGACCGTCAACCGCAGGTTGACGGCGACAAAGTGGCTCGATATCGCTAACCGCCATCATACGACGGCGGCTGCGAGATTGTGCACTGTGAGCGCGTGCCCCGCCGGAGGCGCGCCCGCGCGCTCACTGTGTTGAGGGGCCAGGGAGCGGGTGCAGCGGACTCGATCGCCGCCGGCTACCCGCGATGCCCCCCCGGAGTGAAAGAACGGGGGTCCATGTAAGTAAACACGGACCTCCGTTCTGTGAGAGGGGGAAGGGCTGTGATCACAGCCTTCCTCTACATGGAAGCTGTGATCACTCCCCTTCCCCTGCTAGGACAGTCCCCCCACAGTTAGAACACGCCCAGGGAACACAGTTAACCCTTAGAGCGCTCCCTGCAGGTTAACCCCTTCACCTCCAATGGCATTTACACAGTAATGAGTGCATTTTTATAGCACTGATCGCTGTATAAATGCCAATGGTCCCAAAAAAGTGTCAAAATGGTCCGACATGTCTGCCCCAATATCGCAGTACCGCTAAAAATCGCAGATCACCGCCATTACTAGTAAAAAATAAAAAATAAATAAAAACCCCAGAAATGAATTCTCATCATCCGTAAACGCGGCCACTTTTGGGCAAACCAATCAATTAACGCCAATGCGATTTTTTTTTTTTTTTATCACAAATATGAGGAAGAATATAAATCAGCCAAAACCGATGGAAAAACATTTTTTTGTGGATTTTTTTTTTTTTTTGGATTTGTATTTTAGCAAAAAGTAAGAAATTTGGGTTTTTTTACAAAATTGTCGCTCTTCTTTTGTTTATAGCGGCGATCAGAAATGATGCAGCGATGATCAAATACCACCAAAAGAAAGCTCTATTTGTGGGAACAAAAGGACGCAAATTTCGTTTGGGTACAGCGCCGCACGACCGCGCAATTGTCCGTTAAAGCGACGCAGTGCCGAATCGCAAAAAGTGCTCTGGTCCTAAAGTGTGAAATCCTTCTGGGCTGAAGTGGTTAATTTTGAGTGTCATGGCTAAGACAGTGATTTTTTTTTTTTTTTTTAATAGATTTGCAAAGATTTCAAACAAACTTCTTTCACTTTGTCATTATGGTGTATTGTTTGTAGAATTTTGAGGAAAATAATGAATTGAATCTATTTTGGAATAAGGCTGTAACATAACAAAATGTGGAAAAAGTGAAGCGCTGTGAATACTTTCCAAATGCACTGTATGCCATAGTTTGTAGATGCTATAACTTTCATGCAAACCAATTAATATACACTTATTGGGATTTTTTTTCTTTTTTTTTTTTTTTTTACCAAAGACAAGTAGCAGAATACATTTTGGCCAACATTTATAAAGAAATTTGTTTTTTTTTTTTTTAATTGAATATTGTAACGAAGGGGTGGGTGCAACAGACACATGCAGAGAGTAGGAGTGCTCACACAAGCTTTATTGAGGGATGCGAGGTTAGCCTGCAGCCAGACGACAGGAATTTCCCACCAGCAGGGGAAAGGGTTCGTTTGGGCACACAGGGTATGCAAAGTTCTGGTAACAATAAGTCAGTTCACTCGCCGCATGGCACACGGAGAGTTGGTCCTCATCTGGGGCAGGCACACAGCAGATGGCACACAGAGGGCAAAGTCCTTAACGGGGAAGCTGGCAACACAGAGCAGGGCACACAGGGGCAAAGTCCTTAGCAAGGAAGCTGGCAACACAGAGCAGGGCACACAGGGGCAAAAGTCCTTAGCAGGGAAGCTGGCAACACAGAGCAGGGCAAAGTCCTTGGCTGGGGCTTGCAGCACGAAGCAGAGGGCACATGGGGCAAAGTCTTTGGCAGGGGGTCTTGCAGCATGGAGCAGGGACACACAGAGGCAAAGTCCTTAGCTGGGAAGCTGGCAGCCCAGAGCAGGGCACACAGGGCAAAGTCCTCTGCTGGGGCTTGCAGCACGGAGCAGAGGGCACACAGAGGCAAAGTCCTTGGCGGGGGTCTTGCAGCACAGAGCAGGGGCACACAGAGGCAAAGTCCTTGGCTGGGGCTTGCAGCACAGAGCAGAGGGCACACAGAGGCAAAGTCCTTGGCGGGAGTCTTGCAGCACAGAGCAGAGGGCACAGAGGCAAAGTCCTTGGCGGGGGTCTTGCAGCACGGAGCAGAGGGCACACAGGGTAAAGTCCTTGGCTGGGGCTTGCAGCACGGAGCAGAGGGCACACAGGGTAAAGTCCTTGGCTGGGGCTTGCAGCACGGAGCAGAGGGCACACAGGGCAAAGTCCTTGGCAGAGATCCTGCAGCACAGAGCAGAGGGCACACAGAGGCAAAGTCCTTAGCGGGGGTTTTGCAGCACGGAGCAGAGGGCACACAGGGTAAAGTCCTTGGCGGGGGTCTTGCAGCATGGAGCAGGGGCACACAGAGGCAAAGTCCAGCTCACAGCCAGCACAGGTGGGGAAGTCCAAGGGGAGAGCAACTGTGGCCCCGCTCCGGTCCTTTAAGAAGCCGGGCTGGGCGCGTGCCTGTCTCTAGGCAACCCCCGACCTGGCGTCAGGTTGCCGTAGCGACGAGCTCGCCCCCTTCTCCGGGCCGCGCAGGGAGCACGACCTTTGCCTCCCCAGCAGGCACAGAGCACGGGAGATCGGGACCTCGCTGTGCCCGTGGAGACAGAAGGGGGGGAGCGCGTGGTGACAAGCTGCCAGCCTGCGGGAAATCTCACCCGCAGGCTGAGCAGGGGGCCGACATCCCGGCGCTGGGCTGAGAGCAGAGGATGCTGCCTCAGCAGGGGGCATCCTTCTAGCTCCGGCAAACGCTGGAGAAGGGAGGGGGACAGGAGCAGGAGAGGGACAGGGAGGGGGGAGTGGAGAGCAGCTGTGACAACCCCTCCCCCTTTTATTTTACAAGTGCCAACAAGGGGACCTCAGCGGGTCTCCTGGGAAGCACTTGTGGGGGTATGTTCACCTACTGGGGGTCCTGCTGCCGGGATAACCCGTCAGCATTTTGGTGTTGGCTCCCACGCTGGTATTGAATAGTGAAGTTGTAAGGTTGGAGGGCTAGACTCCATCTCAGGAGGCGCCCGTTGTCCCCAGACACTATTCAGCCAGGTGAGCGGGTTGTGATCTGTGAGAATGGTGAATTCTCAGCCATACAGATAGATTTGAAGCTTCTTCAAGGCCAAGACAATGGCCAAACACTCTTTCTCAATGGTGGCGTAGGCTACCTCCCTGTCCAGAAGCTTTCGGCTGATGTAGGCGATGGGGTGTTCCTCACCTGCGTCGTTGACCTGACTGAGAACGGCCTCCAGTCTGGTCAGGTCAGGTGGAGGCATCAGTCTGTACCACAAAACGTCAGTTGTAGTCAGGGGCAGCCAGGACAGGATTACTTACAAGGGCAGATTTGAGTTGGTGGAAGGCGGAGTCGCAGGCCGGGGTCCAGTTGATCATCCTAGGGCCAGGTGAGGTCATTCAATGTTCCTGTAATGTCAATGTTCCCTTTAAGAAGCCGGGCTGGGCCCGTCTCTAGGCAACCCCCCGACCTGGCATCAGGTTGCCATAGCGACAAGCCCCACCCCCTCTCCAGGCCACGCAGGGAGCGCGACCTTTGTCTCCCCAGCAGGCACAGAGTGCGGGAGATCGGGACCGCGCTGTGCCCGTGGGGACAGAAGGGGGGGAGCGCGCGGCGACAAGCTGCCAGCCTGCAGGTGAGAAATCTCACCCACAGGCTGAGCAGGGGGCCGACATCCCGGCGCTGGGCTGAGAGCAGAGGATGCTGCCTCAGCAGGGGGCAGCCCTCTAGCTCCGGAAAACGCTGGAGAAGGGGGGGGGGACAGGAACAGGAGAGGGACAGGGAGGGGGGAGAGGAGAGCAGCCGTGACAACCATATTTTATAGCAGAAAGTAAAAAAAAAAAAAAAGTTTGTCTTATGTAATAAAAAAACCCAGTGGTGATCAAATACCACCAAAAGAAAGCTCCATTTGTGTGAAAAAAAGATATAAATGTAATTTGCATACAGTGTTGCATGACCACGCAATTGCCAGTTAAAGCAGTGTAGTGCCGCATAGCAAAAAAATGGCCTGGTCATGAAGAAAGTAAAATCTCGTAGCTTAAGTGGATATAGTCACTAACACACGGACACTTGTAGATATAAGGACTGCTTATTTAATATTTATTGCATTATGTATTGACTACTATTTGTGTGCATATATAAATAGCATATTTTTGGAATACAGTGTGTAATAATTTTGAGTTTGGCTCTCACGTGCCATTTGGCTTATTTACAGTAGCGCGGTTTAATGTCATGAAACATATTTAGTCCGCAGTGTACATTACAGGCACATATCTAAACCACAGGAGCTGGTTATTTCTTTCTTTGTTTTTTTTTTTGCTTATTGTGTATGTATAGTCACTTGTTTGAATGCACAGTTCATCAAGTTCATTAAATAGCTGTTGGCACAGGAGAATATACTCTTTAATGAACAGCAAAGGAAAGATAAGAAAGCGTGAAATAAATTAAGCAGATGATTCACCAAG
The DNA here is from genome assembly GCA_018402905.1 of Glandirana rugosa. NCBI lineage: Eukaryota > Metazoa > Chordata > Amphibia > Anura > Ranidae > Glandirana > Glandirana rugosa. The sequence continues at coordinate 1,294,046 of BLSH010066234.1, forward strand.
GAGAAAAGAATTGAATCACTTAAGGACTGAGCCTCTTTTTGAGATTCGGTGTTTACAAGTTAAAATCATTTTTTTTCATTATAAAATTACTTAGAACCCCCAAACATTATATATATTTTTTCTAATACCCTAGAGAATAAAATGACAGTCGTTGCAATACTTTGTCACACTGTATTTGCGCAGTGGTCTTACAAGCAAGTTTTTTTTTTATTCATTTTTTGAATTAAAAATTAATCTCATATTTACACTAAAAAATAAATGTAATTTTCAAAAAAAAATAATATTTTTTCTCCTTTAAGAGCATTGGGCAGAAGTGACGTTTGACATCCCTTCCACCCTTCAATGCTATGGAGCCGAGTAGGCGCCATCTTCCGCTCACTCGGAATCCAAGCATTAAGAAAAGAGGACCCGATCGTCTCCGCTGCTACCGGCGGGTCCAGTAAGCGGCGGAGACGATGGAAAAGTGGCGGGGGGCACCTCTCCCACCCCCAATAAAAGTGTTCTCACGGTGAATCCGCCGCAGAGACCCCTTTTATCTGAAAGCAGGCTGCCCGCTGTTTAAACAAATGCCGGGGTTATGGTAGCTATCTGCTACCATAACAATGGTATTCAACGGCAAAGTACTACCGTATAATGACGGCGGGCGGTCCGGAAGTGGTTGATTTTCTTTCACCAGCCTGACTCCTGGTTCTGCCTGTGCAAGTACCATAGTGCCATGAAGCAGTTTTTTAGTTTGCTTGTGGTGCTACAGTGAGCACTGTCTCTGACCTTATCAGAGTGGAACTCAATGTGAAAAGGGTGGGGCATTCCCAGGTTTTTCTTTACAGGATACAGAGCTACAGCAGAGGCCTGGGAATTCTTCTCCTATTCTAGGGCATACACTGATGAGGTCTGGACAGAGAAATATTGACTATTAATTGCTCTGGATCTGAGGATCACACAAGTAGCATGGCAAGCAAGCTGGATGTCAGATTTAAACAGTATTGTGCATTACTTGTATTACCTTTAACCCAAAATGAATAGTTTGATTTTGTGTACACAGTGGTGGGCTGCAACCTCCATTGGCCCTTTAAACCCCTCCAGGACTCCAGCAGAGAGTTCTGAGCAGAGTTTTTGTCTCTACGGTTTGCCTTCTTGGGCTATCACCCCCTCTTCTATAGCTTGGCTCATTGGCTTTCATAAACTGACCAATTACAGTCAGGGCAGGTAGGTGGACCTCATTGCAAGCACTAAAACTTTGCCACTGGAGCTCTTAAAAGTTTTAGGTAACTGGTCAATTAGGCTGGATACCCATTTTATATTGTAAAAACAAATTAAGTTTTATGCATTTTTAACATGCATTATGGCATGCGTTTGAGCATTAATTTATACCATATGGTACACCATGTTAAATTAAGTATGGTTTACTGAATTACAGCTTTTCTATTGACCCCAAAACAAATGCTGATACAGTAACGTTTCTGCAGGCTGTTTTTCAAGAATGCAGCTCAAAAAAATGAATGACACTGATTGATAAGTTAACCTTCATATATCCTCCCTCCCAAAACTAAAATCAGGTTCAGGATGACTGACCCATTAACATAATTAGGATTCATATTCTATATGTCAGGGGTTGAGATCTAACTTGACAACATAGAGAAAATCAAAAATCCCTGGGTGGTTGGGGGTGTCCTTTTTAAAGAAAAAAAAGATATATCAAGCCCCAATAAAAACACAGCATGAAGAACACATAGTGCGTCCCAATGGTGTCCTCTGCCCCCCTTCACATCATCTCCCCAGTAGTGTCCTGAGCCCCACCCACAGTAGTGTCCTCTGCTCCCCTTCACATTATCTGCACCCCACACAGTATTGTCCTTTGCCCACTTTAAATCACCCCACTGTAGTGTCCTCATCCCCTTTATATCACCCCCCTCCACTGTAATGTCTTCTACCCCAATAGTATTGTCCTCTCTCCCTCCTCCCCCCACAATAGTATCCTGTGCTCCCCCAATGCAGTGTCCTCTGCCTCCTTCACAACTGCCATGCAATGTCCCCTTCACATCTCCACCCCTATGGCAGTGTCCTGTGCCCCCCAAAGCAATGTGCTCTGTCCCCTTCACATCACACACCCCCTCCACTGTAGTGCTCCCCTACCCTCTGCCCCCTCTGCACATCACAGCCCCCCTGCCCCCACAAACACACTCTAGCAGTACTAGGTGGAGATAACTTTTCCCATTAACAAGCTGGTGATTGGTTGGTAGGACGCCGGTGTCCTAGCAACCAATCACCTGCTGGTTTTAACTGGAAAGGAACTGATGAAGCTCCCACCCAACAGTAGTGTCCCCTGCCCTCTTTACATCACCCCCTCCACTGTAGTGTGCTCTGTAACGAAACCCCCCGTGTCCTGTGACGG
>BLSH010066234.1:1338244-1351702 GCA_018402905.1 Glandirana rugosa
AGAGCGCGCAGGGGGCGTGTAAGGGGGCGGACGTCCATGGACGTCCCCCCGGATTTTCAGGTCCGCGCTGTTGACGTCTTTTGTCAATAGCGCGGACCTGTAGAGGTTAATAAATATAACATATATGCAAGAAAACATGATTTTTGACATTATTGCTTGGAGAAGAAAGGGATACACCCCAAAAGTTTCTCATGAAAATGTGGATGGTAAAGTATCACAGACAGTACTTAATTGTCTTTAACTTACCAGTAAAATCAAATTCTTAAAGTATTGTACAAGACATAGGACCAAACCATGAGTTATATGCAGCTACCTTCAGGCGACTGGACACTGGAAAAAAAAACTGCAGGGGACATCCCCCATTAAACCCGTCCAACTTCCAACTAGCCGTAGCTTTGTAGCAAGCAATAGGGAGATCATAAAGAACAGAGGGGAAGGACCAGTGTCCTGTCCTGTATAGAAAACAGGTTATATTGCTAAGGCAAAAACATTTTTTTCAAAGTCATACAGCACAGGATGGAAATCATGGGATGTCCAAAAACAGTCCGGCTGAGGGGTGGCCAATACAGCAATCAAATGCCCACTGGCCCATGTAACAAACCGGTCATGAAAGGCTCGACAGAACACCGAGAGCTGACTGAAGCACCTTATGTTCTAAATTGGCATTGGAGGATGCCCGAAGATCCAGCTGGTAAAACTTAAATTGGATGTAAAGCCAAAAAAAAAATTAATTAATAGTTCTACCTTTTACAGTAAAGGATGTCATGTCATCTGTGCCCAGTCTTGCCACAAAGAGTTATTCCAGCTCTGAGCAATCCTCTTATCTTTTGTCAGTAGGAAAAAAACAGACACACAGAGAAATATGTGACTGTTTCTTCCTCCATGTTGTGACTGACAGCTCATTTCCTTATCTCATGCACAAGCATACAGAGCTTCACATCCCCCCTTTCTTTCTTCTCCAGCTCTCCCAGGATTGGCTGCTCCACACATCAGCATGATAGGGCATGCTGAAGTCATGTGTTGACTTTCAGAAGTTTTGACAGGATGGTCCTCAAAACTCAGGAATAGGAGAGTATGAGAGTGTAGAGGTGGGTGACATCACGACTCCACCCAAGAGACCTACCTACTTATTCAAGAGTTTTGTGGGGCTGCTACTGCTGAAGGGGGTGGCATTTGTAAGGTAGGGATACATGCAAGAGGCTTGCATGCATATATACATTAATACAGTGTCATTAGCTTATACTGGCAGAGTGGCAGGTTAACCTCTACTTTAAAAACGTGAACGAAAGACCAGTTGGCATTTTTGAAAATCTGAAAAACAGATGCCTGATGCTTAAAAGCAACGAAGCACTAACAAATCTGGCAGTGTGCGTCTAAACAAGGAAGGGAGGACCTTATCCTTTAGGCCACTGATAGCAAACCTTGGCACCCCAGATGTTTCGGAACTACATTTTCCATAATGCTCAACTACACTGCAGGGTACATGAGCATCATGGGAAATATAGTTCAAAAACATCGGGGGTGCCAGATGCTTTAGACCATAGACTTGAATGATGACTTCCCTATTCCACCTGCAATGGTGAAGCAAGAAGCAGGGAGCTCTCTGCCAGAATCCTCAAAAAGTACAAAAAGGAATCCGATTGCCTAAAAGAAAATAGGTCAGGCGATCCCATAATTCATGCATACATAATCAAATACCATAAAATAATGAATTAGTGATAACTTAATTTCAATTGTAATAGTAAAAGCCCCACTCCACAATGTGAAAAAAGTGTTCCTATAACAAATAAATCGCTCTCCACTTCTTATTCCACCATTGCTCCACCACAAGTAACAATCCAGCAATCGAGTTTGTAATCCCTGGAAGTTACATTTTGGACTAACACAGATGTCTGACAAATGGGGGCACCTGTTGGGATGAGGGCCTGGAGCCAGATTTGGCTGGCTTTGGAGGTCCACTTCTGTGAAAGTTTGTTCCAGACTGGCTTGAAGTGGTAGGCCTGCGAGAGACAAAAAGGAACTTTCTTAACTTCAGGAGTAGAAGATCTACCTGTAGAAGCATGGGCCCTCTTTCTCTGGGGAAATAGAGTACTCTTAACCCCTATGATCTTCTTGATATACTGTATTGTGTAAAAGGTTTAGGCAAGTGTGAAAAAATGCTGTAAATTAGGAATGCTTTCAGAAATAGAAGTGTTAATAGTTTATTTTTGATAACATTTTTAAAATTAATAGAATAGAACGTAAAAAAAAAGAGAAATGCAAATCAAAGCAATATTTGATGTGACCACCCTTTGCCTTCAAAACAGCATCAATTCTTCTAGGTACACTGGCACACAGTTTTTGAAGGAAGTCGGAAGGTAGGTTGTTCCAAACATCTTGGAGAACTAACTACAGTTCTTCTGTGGATGTAGGCTACCTCAAATCCTTCTGTCTCTTCATTTAAAGTGGATGTAACCCCCCCCCCCCCCAAAAAAAAAAAAACACATTTTTTACTGACACTTCTACCTTGTACAGGAGAGGATATAAATGTCATCTGTGCCCAGCTTTGCCACAAAGACTTAATCCAATAAGAAAAAAATTACTGAGCTAAAATAGTTTCATCCCTTGCTGTGTGACTGACAGGTCATATTTCTTATCTCCTGCACAGAGCAAAAAGAGCCTCTCACTCCCCCCTCCCATCTCCTTCCAGCTCTCAGAATAGAGGTGGGTGGGAAGTCTTGGGACATCACAACTCCACCCACCAAACTCCAGCAAACAGAGACACCCACTGATCTCAGTGTTTGGCAATGCTGCTGCAGCTGAAAAGGGTGACATTTGCAAGGTAGGGATAGATGCAGGAGGCTTGCATGCATATATACATTAATACTGTGCCATTCGTTTATACTGGGTGGGTGGTGGGTTTACATCCACTTTAATCCCAGACAAATTTGGTGATGTTGAGATCAGGGTTCTGTGGGGGCCAAACCATTACTTCCAGGACTCCTTGTTCTTCTTTACTCTGACGATAGTTCCTACTGATATTGGCTGTATGTTTGGGTTCATTGCCCTCCTGCAGAATAAATTTGGGGCCAATCACACCCCTCCCTGATGGTATGGCTTGATGGATAAGTATCTGCCTGTATTTCTCAGCATTGAGGACACCATTGTTCCTGACCAAATCTCTAACTCCATTTGCAAAAATGCCACCACAAACTCGCAAGGAACCTCCACCATGCTTCACTATTGCCTGCAGACACTCATTATTGTACCGCTGTCCATCCCTTTAGCAAACAAATTGCCTCCTCCTACATCCAAACATTTCAAATTTTGACTCATCAGTACCGAGCACCTGCTTCCATTTTTCTGCACCGCAGTTCTTATGTTTTCATGCATAGTTGAGATGCTTAGCTTCATTTCCATGTCAGAAGTATGGCTTTTTGGCATCAATACTTCCATGAGGACCACTTCTGGCCGGACTTCTCTGGACAGTAGATGGATGTACCTATACCCAAAAATGGGTGTACCTGTGTCCCACTGGTTTCTGCCAGTTCTGTGCTGATAGCACAGCTGGACATCTTTCAATGTCGAAGGGTAGTAAGCCTGATGTGTCTATTGTCTGCTGCATTAAGTTTCCTTGGCTAACCTCTGCATCTACGGTCCTCAACATTGTCTGATCAAGTATGTCCTCAATGCTAAGAAATACAGACAGATACTTATCCATTATGCCATACCATCAGGAAGGTGTGTGATTGGCCCCAAATTTATTCAGGAGCAGGACAACGACCCCAATCATACAGCTAATGTTAAGAACTATCTTCACCTTGAAGAACAAGGAGACCTGGAAGGAATAGGTTGGCCCCCAGAGAGCCCTGCTTTCAACATCACTGAGTCTGTTTAGGATTACATAAAGAGACAGAAGGATCTGAGTAAGCCTACATTGACAGAAGATCTGTAGTTAGTCCTACAAGATGTTTGGAACAACCTACCTGCCATGTTCCTTCAAAAAATTGTGTGCAAATGTACCTATAAGAATTGATGCTGGTTTGAAGCCAAAGGGTAGTCACACCAATTATTGATTTGATTTAGATTTTTCTTCTGTTCGCCCACTTTGCATTTTGTAAATTGATAACAATTAACCACTTGCCACCTAAGCCAATTCTGGCATTTCTCTCCTACATGTAAAAAACTATTTTTTTTTGCTAGAAAATTAATCAGAACCCCCAAACATTATATATATATATATATATATATATTAGCAGAGACCCTGGGGAATAAAATGGCGGTCGTTGCAATTTTTTATGTCACACAGTATTTGCGCAGCAATTTTTGAAACGTAATTTTTTTGGTAAAAAAAACACATGAATTAAAAGAAAAAAAAAAAAGCACAATATTTACCACAATTTTTTTGTATAATGTGAAAGATGATGTTACACTTAGTAAATAGATACCAAACATGTCTATGGGGGCACCCGAGCCGAGTCACAACTCCCTGTATAAATGAGAAAAGGGGTTGGTGCCACGCAAAGTAAAAGTACTAAAATTATTATTTGCAATGTGTTGACAATGTGAAAGTATTGACAGTAATTATAATGTATGTAACAATTAGATGTAGCTGCTGCCACCACACATGTGCCCATGAATACAAGAAAAAACGTATGGATAAAGTGTGTAATTTTGTGTGGCTCTGGCGCTGCTATGTGATGTAAAAATAAAAAAAACATTCAAACAAGTGATAATCCATGAAATCAAACTACTAATAGTGCAAAATCGCTAATACTGTGCAAAAGTGCAAAATTGAAAATACCAATAATCCTGATATGTGCAAAAAACGCTGGTTCAATCAAATCAGACTTTGTGCAAAAACGGATACATACAAAACTATGTGCAAATTGTGCTCAAAAGTGAGTATTCGGTCACACAATACTACCATACATACCAAATAAGTCTAAAACGAAGAGGGGTACATTAAAAAACGAATCCATCTAGGCTCAAGTTGAGTGGTGACAACATATGTATGCTTCCGGACTGTGTCACCCAGGAGCCTGTATATATCACTTTAACACTCCGTTGCCTGGTTGTTCCGTCCCTCCCCGGGAAGTGTTGCTAGCTCAGCCGTGGGTCTCGCTATCCTCTATGCATAGTTCCTCATGTAAATAGAGCAAGATAACTTTCATTTCATAGTATCAAATGTTCTAATAATGGAGTTTAAGAGCACTCGTTTACTTACTGAGAAGTCAGAGAAGTCATTCCGGGATGTTTACTGTTCTCTGCATTCCACTGTTCTTAACCGGATATGACGCAAAGACGTCCTGGCTCTGACTTACGCGTTTCGTCATCAGACGTTATCGGAGGCGACACCATCTTGCTACACCCTCCAGCTATTTATACAGAACATAACCTGGCAACTAGGCATCACATGGTCGAGGCCATCTTGTGATACCAAATCAAAACATCATGCTCCTCGTGAACGTGTCACCATTAAAAAACAAACTCTATTAATCTAAAAACACATCTTCTTTAGCTCACAACTAGGTAAGTATTAATATAAAATCAAACCAGTACTGTGGCCCACAATATAGACTAGGCCAAGATTGAGAGCTAGTGTTAGATAGATAATGCATTAGACACAAAAAAGTTTGTATTATGGTCTGAATATCTGGCTTTAAGCATATCAGGTGTGACGGCACACGCAGGATGCAATGTAAACTGTGTAAAAACATGTGCACTGTAGTTAGAAGCGCTCAGTGCGCCCAATTTAGTTTTTTTCTGTATGTTTTTCTTTGCTTTCTTTATGTTTGCCCCATCTTTTTTTTCTTCTTCTTGAATGTATGGATGTCTGTGTGTAACAAAAAAAGTTCAATAAAAATTATTGGAAAAAAAAAATCAAACCACAGACAAATAAAATATAATGTATATATGCCTAATAGAAATTAAAAATTATGTAAAAATTACATAAAAATTTAAAATATTAAAAATATGTATAGGGCTTATTCAAAGTGTTATGTAGAGTCCAAAAAGCTACTGTATATATGTAAGAGATAAAAATAAAATATTAAATAAAAATAATTAAAATAAAATAAAAAATACAAAAACAAAAACAAAAACAAAAAACAAAAATGGACCCCTACTTACACAGAAATCAAAGATATATCTAGAAAATGAGGGCCAAGCCATTAAAGCATATTATCAGAAAGAGAGGTTTCTAAAATTGGCAATATGAAGGCGTATTCCTACCATAACATGGTGTTACCACTCCCTGTGTCCATTCAGACATGGAGCTGCGACTCGGCCCGGCCCCCTTACTAATCTCATTGGCTGACTTTGATCGACAGCAGTGGGAGCCAATGGCGCCACACTGCTGTCTCAGCCAATGAGGAGGGGAGTCCCGGATGGCCGAGACGTTCCTACAGCATCGCTGGAGCTAGAGGGACTTCAGGTAAGTATTAGGGGGGCTGCTGCACACAGAAGGCTTTTTTATCTTAATGCATTGAATGCATTAAGATAAAATAACTTCTGCCTTTACAACCACTTTAAAAATCTCCACAGGCGACGTTTTAACATTTTTTACAGATTACCAGTTTAGAGTTACAGAGGAGGCCTAGTGCTAAAAATATTGATCTTGCTCTAACGATCGCAGTGATACCTCATGTGTGGCTTGAATGCTATTAACATATGTGGGCGCAACCTACCTATGTGTTTGCTTCTGTATGCGAGCATGAAGGGACCGGGGGGTGCTTTCATTTTTTTTTTTTTGTTTATTTTAATTATTTTACATTTTCCCTTTAATTTTTTATTTTTTGATCACTTTTATTCCTATTAAAAGGAATGTAAACATCTCTTGTAATAGGAATAGGGCATGACAGGTCCTCTCCCCACATCTCTCTTCTATGCTGGAAAGCTTGAGATTAGAAAAAAAAAAAAAATTATCTCAGGCATTCCAGCAAATAAAAAACAGTAGTGTTTACATCTGCCGGCGCTGGAAGTAATGTCATGAGATCACTTTTGGCTTCCGAAGGTCATAGAGGGGCTGGGGACCATCTGGTATTAATTTTCCGGTTTCCCAATCACACGGGAGAGACTGGAGGTGTTCCCCAACCTACCCCCCCTCCTCCTCCGCCACCTCCTGTAAAATCAATAAAATGGCTAAACTGATATGATGGCTTTTCCATTGCAGGGAATCGCCGCATGAAAAAAAAAAAAAAAGATATCTGGATGATGCCTGTAGCTGCAGGCATTATCCAGATATCCCCACTTCAAGTCCCTGACGTCATATGACGTCAACCCAGGGGAAGTGGTTAATATATATATTTTTGAAAGCACTCTTGACAGCATTTTATTACACCTGCCTAAAACATTTGCCAGTGACCAAACAGGTGTTCTCCTTCAAGTGGTCGATGCTGTAGGCATTTCTTAAATGGGAGTTCTGCTGAACAGCATTTGAGCTAAAAAATCATCTGCATATGAACTGAGAGAAGGCTCAACCTGGAGATCTGGCTGAGTATATCCACCAAGCATTTCACGCAGTGGCATGGGGCCACAGTTAAGAGCTCTAGTTGTTGGTCTATGGAAGGATGGAGACAAGGTCTTTGGTTGTGTACCTAGTCCAGACAGCAAGGGTTTGGCAAACAGCCATGGAAGCAACCACAGATTGCATGGCTGGGCATGCCAAGGCAAAAAGAGCCTTAAAGTGATATTAAAGGCAGTGAACAGATTCAGGCTGCTCTAACCCTAATCGAAAACATACAGCACCAATAAGGGCAGCAATGGTATCCTTTAACATGTATGAAATTTCAGCTGAAGGAGACTCATCCTGGGCCATTTCCTCAAAAGGTTGGGGGTGTGATCTACCGTGTCTAATTCAGGTAGTGTGCCTTCAGCCAAGGCAAAGTCAAGTCAAAGATTGACCCAGGAGGGGAGACTGAAGGGGCTCCCTTGTGACCCGCCATCTACAATGTCCAAAAAGGCTAAAAGTTTGTCCATGAAATCAGACATTGCAGTAGAAAATTCCTCCCTAGATAAGTAGGAGGAATGCTGAGCAACAAGATGGCCAGCAGAGTGCCCAGAGAGGACAGGGAATCAGACTGGGGACAAATATCTGAACTGAGGGTACTATTGCCCTGTGGGGATGGACTACATACTTGGGTTTGGTTCAATGCAGGTTCGCTGAACATAAAAGAAAAAAGTGTGCAGAGGGTCCATTTGGTATTTGTAAGGTTCGCTGAACATGACTAAAGTTCGAGTACAGAATCGGAACCCTCAAATGTCAAAAAAGTAATGGCCAATGTATAGACTAATAGGCAAGGGATTTTCTTTTTTTTAATCAAAAAAGATTTTACTGAAATCAAACATGGTAACAAATCAGTCAGCATTACATATTCCAGAATTCAAATACCACCATTAAGAGTACTACGGCTTTGCATTCCTCATATAGTGTACATCTTTACAGATAATGTAGAACAAAGCACCCCCTGCCCCCCTCCCCCCGGGTCACAAATCCATCCCCACACCAGCACAGCAGTAACATCCGAATCAGTAGTTCTCTGTCAATTAAGTAGTCTGTCCAACATCAAGTCAACTGGGCTGAGACCAGGTGTATCTAGCCACAAAGACCATAATGTATTGAACTTGTTGGCTCTACCTCTGCTGGAAGATATATTTCTCAAGTCTGAGAGTATCCCCCATGTGGTTTATTTATTCCCCTAAAGTGGGTGGTTCAGCATCCTTCCAGTGCCTAAGTATGAGTTTGCGGGCCTGAAACAACGCTCTACTAATTGCCTGTCTGTGAGCATCTTCCTCGGGGAAGTCATCAAGGATGCACAGCAGGCAAGGCTTTGGGTCTAAGGGAACTTTCACTTGAAATACCTTGTTGGTGTTCACTACCCCCGTCCAGTAAAGATGAAGCTTGGGGCATCTCCAGAGTATGTGGATTATGTCCCCATGATCCCTGAGACACCTGGTGCACTCAGGACCATCGCACAGACCTATATAGTCTCGCAGGGGTTTAGTGTACACTCAAGACAACGTATACCTGAGAGAGGTGCTGTGCCACATTGAGGGAATGTATCGCCTGCAGGGTTAGAATGTATCGCCTGCAGGGCCTCTTCCCATTGCTCCTCCTCAAAAACCCCTACGTCCTGTTCCCATGAGGTAACTACTTTAGGTGGTAAACCCTTCAGGTATACATTGGATAACATGGCGTAGCAGTGCGAAATGAACCCTTTGAAATAGGATACCTCAGTCATATAATGGAATATGGGAGTTGGAGACTGTACCCATAAGGCCTCTCATGAGTGTATCCCAACTGCATGATGTAGTTGCACATAAGGGGGGAAATACATAGATTGAGGTAGATTAAATTTGGTTTTTAATGTGTCAAAAGGAGTTGAATAAGCCCTCCAAGAAAATATGTAGAAGATGCGTAACTCTGTAGTGGCACCATCTACTGGCACATGGTAGGGATTGTAGCTCCCTGTAGTGCCCATTCTCCCAAATAGCACTGTATCCCGTGAAGCCCTTGACTTCTTGTAAATATCTGGCTTTTTTCCAGATTTTATGCATTAGCACATATGTGGGGAATAGCTTATTAGATTTTGTGTAGGCCAGTGCCTCCAGGCCCCCGGTCACATCCCAGGTGTACATGACGTATCAGAGCTGTGGTTGAGTCAGTGTTTCTTCCCTCACTGGTTACCTCTCCAGGCAAAGCCCGAGCAACATGTTGCAGCTGGGCTGCTAAGTAATAGAGCCAGGGGTTGGGCAAAGCCAAGCCTCCGCTCTCTTTCAAGTTTGTAGTTGCTCGAGTTTGATCCTCAGAGATTTGTTGAGCCAAATGAAGGAGTGAAACAGTGAATTAATAATGCAGAAGGTTTTGTGTGGAACCACCATGGGCGTATTGTGCAATATGTTTAAGAGCTGTGGCATAAATACCATCTTTATGAGATTTACCCTGCCCACTAGTGACATCTTTAGTTTAGCCCATACTTTGGTTTTATCCCATATACGACCTAGCAGTGGAGACAGGCTCAAGGCCACATAGTCCCTAGGCTGTGGGGTAACATTTGCCCCTAGATATTTAAAGGAGGGAGTTATTGGGATTTTTTGAAAGGCAAGGGATTTTCAAACAAATAGCATGGGCTGGGCATTGGGCACATGTACCAAAGCAAAAAACACAATTTAAAAAAAATCTCTTTGGTGGGAAATAGCAATTTTAATACTGCTTTAGGCTCCTTTCACACTAGCCGACTCCAAAGTTGCATGATTTTCAGTGAAATTTTGGAGTACAACTTTGATACGACTTTGAAGTGACTTTGATAAGACTTTTGCACTCTCAGGCATTGAAGTTGTGTCAAAGTCAGATCAAAGTAGCACAGGAACCTTTTCTGAAGTGACTTCAGTAGTGTCAATTGGAATGGCTCTCAGAGATAAATGGCATTTCACATCTTGCGACCTTGTGCCCACACAGGATTCAGTGCCTGAAGCAACATTACAGGTCAACCCTGCAACTTAATTTCAGTGGAGTCTGGTACAGTCCCCCAAAGCTCAGCCAAGGAGTCAACACATCCAGAAGCTTCAGAATGAGCCACAGTGGCGTACTGTGCAACCAGGAATCTTTATAGCAGAATCAGAGGTAAGCTTTTCTCAGTAGAGGTCCATCATCTAAGGAAACTAACAAAAAAAAAAAAAACTGTGGCTAGCTGGGAATGGGGTTATATAGGGGATGTCCCTGTGTGTCTACAGGGATGTATGCCCCAAACATGGTTTCCGGTAAGCACATGGCCCTGTATGCGAGTACCTCTTGGAACAGCATTCAGCCATTGCAAATTTCAGCCTTTCATTGATTTTGACAGGCTGGTAGCAGGTTGTACACTGCACCTGTGCCTCTTTTTTAACCTGTTTGGACTAAACCACCTGTGTGCACGAAGCCTAATTCACGCCCTTTATGCCTAAAGTTGAACTCAAGCCTTACCTCCAGTCTTGCACAACTGTACAGGCTCCTCTACAGAAATGCTTACTATGATTAAACTGCATACTCTGAGCTACTCCTAGTGTGCATTAGAATATGCAGCAAGTCAGAGAGAGCCTGCCTCATTTCTTGGCTGGAGGACTTTCAGCATCATCTCGCTCTTTCCTCCCATTCTTTTTTTCCCCAGTCCATTCCTTTTATTCAATAGTGTCTGATGAATTTCCATTTCCAATGGTGTATTTAACCACTTCCTGTCATGCCTATAAAAATATGACGGCTGCAGGGACCTGCCATGAAACTAAAAAATAAAAACGATCGAGCCGCGAGGGTTGTAGCTCAGCGACCTGGGACCCTAAATTTGGAGGGGGGGGGGGGGGGAAGGTAGCCAAAGTCCTACCCCACCACTGGCCAAAATGTGGGGCTCCTTGCACAGCCTGCCAGAAGCTACATACAGTGCAGCCGGTTTAAATACAAGCTGACACACGCTGTTTGCAGCAGACTGAGAGGATGACTTCTTGTCAGAGGCACAGAGCTCAATGGACAACTTGGAGCCTTGGACCAATGGTAAAGGACCATTGGTCCAAGCTGTCCAATAAAAATTCTGCAGTGGAGGCTCTCATCTCACTGCAGTGCCATAGAAGGGGGGGGGGATGTCTAAAAGACAAATGCTCCCTTCCAGCTCAGCCCTCTTATCTACAAGGAGAAAACATGAGTTTATGGGTATAAGGTTTACCCATAATCCCATGTTTTTCTCACACATTTAAGAGGGAGAATCTGCTGCTGTTGAAAATGTACTTTTTTAATCAAACTAAATATTATATTATTATGCTATAACATAATAAATGTATTATTTATCTATTTCTGAGTTATAACTTCAAACTTCAGTTGTTCGTTAAGCCACCCAGTTTTTGAAAATATAGTAAAATTACCTTAACCCATTGCCCATTGGGCACTTAAACCCCCTTCCTAACCAGACCAGCGCTCCTTTCAGCGCCCTCACATTTTGAATGACAATTACTCAGTCATGGAACACTGTACCCAAATAAAATGGGTGTCCTTTTTCTCACACAAATAGAAGTTTCTTTTGGTGGCATTTAATCACCACTGCGTTTTTTATTTTTTGCTCTATAAATGAAAAAAAAGACCGAAAATTCTGTAAAAAGTTGATATAGTCTTAGTTTTTTCTTCATAAATTTTTGGTCAAAATTTATGCTGCTACATATCTTTGGTAAAAATAACCCAAATAAGTGTATATTATTTGGTCTTTGTGAAAGTTATAGAGTCTACAAGCTATGGTGCCAATCACTGAAAATTGATCACACCTGATGTAATGATGGCCTCATTTCTTGAGACACTAACAATCCAGGAAAGTACAAATACCCCCCAAATTACCCCTTTTTGGAAAGTAGACATTCCAAAGTTTTTAGTAAGAGGCATGGTGAGGTTTTTGAAGTTGTAATTTTTTCCCACAATTGCTTGCAAAATGAAGATTTTGTTTTCTTTTTTTCTTTCTTCACAAAATCGTCATATTAACAGGTTATTTCTCACATGCATCATATGCATACCACCAATTACACCCCAAAACGCATTCTACTACTTCTCCTGAGTATAGCGATACCCCATGTGTGAGACTTTTACACAGCCTGGCCACATAGAGGCCCAACATGCAGGGAGCACCATCAGGCGTTCTAGGAGCATACATTTCATTTCTTGACTACCTCTTGCAGTTTTGAAGGTCTTGGAGCACCAGGACAATGGAAAACGCCCGAAAAAATTACCCCATTTTGTAAAGCAAACACCTCAACATATATTCTAGGAGGCATGAGTCTTTGGAACATGCCATTTTTTTTTTTTTTGCAAAATGTGGAAAGAAAATGAAAATGCCTTTTTTTTTTTTACACAAAATGAGTATAACTAGTAGAACTGCAATCACCTACATAATGAGAATCAAATATGTAACTTATGAATATGTAACCTGTGTGTATCTGGGTCTGATACTAGCCAGTGCCTCGCCAGCCACTGACCACACTGGACGTCCCTGGATGGCTGAACGGGAGTGCTGCCATCCTGGATGGATGTCATATGATGTCCTACCAGGATTGGGCTTCGATTCGGGGCGATCTGTCACCCACTGTGTCCACTGGACAGAGCGGATGACAGATCAGTGTACCAGGCCTCTGCCGGTACCATGTGATTGCCGTGACCAATCACAGCAGATCACATGGCAACTGTACACATTGAATGGCTTCCAATCATAGCCAATCATTGGGTACTATTGTGTTGTTCTCTGACTGGTCACAGTGCTCACATGGTACAGCGGGGCTTAGCTTCGGGTTAGGACCATCCTGTAGTATACTGTAGGTAGGTCCTACCGTCGTGAGGGCAAGTCGGTAGGTCCCTGCAGGTCACACCAGTCACCGACCGCTCCGTGACCGATCATAGTCTGGGTCTATGTGTGTCCAATGTATAAGTATTCAATGTATAAACTAAGAGTAATACATCCACTAACGTCAAGATGA
>BLSH010066234.1:1358034-1371919 GCA_018402905.1 Glandirana rugosa
TTTTAATTTTTTTTTTTTTTTGTCACATTTTTATTTTTCATTTTTCGTTTTATTTATTAATTTTACAAAAAAAATTTTACGAGGCAGGGAGTTTTTTTTAGTTAAAAAATAGGACACCAGTAAAGTTAAGCCCATTTCTTTCCATATTGTGAAAGATAATGTTATGCCGAGTAAAATAATACCCAACATGTCAAGCTTCAAAATTGCGTCCGCTCGCGGAAAGGCAACAAACTTTGCAACTTAAAAATCTCCATTGGTGACGTTTAAAAAATTCTACAGGTTAGCAGTTTTGAGTTACAGAGGAGGTTTAGTGCTAAAATTATTGCTCTCGCTCTATCGATCGCGGCGATACCTCACATGTGTGGTTTGAGCACCGTTTTCCTATGTGGGCGGGACTTAAGTATCCATTTGCTTCTGCGCGTGAGCTCGGAGGGACGGAGCATTTTAAAAAAAACATTTTAATTATTTATTTTGCTTTTTACTTTTTATTTTTACACTGTTTTTTTTTTTTTTTAATTTTGATCACTTTTATTCCTGTTACAAGAAATGTAAACACTGCTTGTAATAGAAAAAAGCATGACAGGACCTCTTAAATATGAGATCTGGGGTCAAAAAGACCTCAGATCCCATATTTACAGTAAAATAAAAAAAAATAATAAAAAAAAGGGCCCTTTAAGACCGTTGGGCGGACGTGACTTCTGCCGTAATTTCCGCCCTGCTGTATTATGGCGCCGAATGAGTGGCTTCAGCCGCTCACAGACACTGGGGGGGGGGGGGGGGGAGGATCGGATCATCTCCGCTGCTGCCAGCGTCTCCGGTAAGCGGCGGAGATGACGGGAAAGCAGCAGGAGGGGGGGCACCTCTCCCACCACTGATAAAAGTGATCTCGTGGTGAATCCGCCGCTAAGACCACTTTTATCTGACGGGGAATCACCGGCTCTAAAAAACTATATTTGAATGGTGCCTGCAGTTGCAGGCACCATTCAGATATCTCCACTCAAAGGCAGCGACGTAATTTGACATCCGCCCAAACAGAAGTGGTTAATGTAAGTAGACTACATAGAATGAACTGAACATTGTGCACATGCATGCTTTACAGTTATCAGAATTTTCCCTCACCGTCTGTGTTGTGCTCAGTAGTGTGGCTGCAGAATGAGGAGGTGTGATTTATGTTGAAGTGGGCGAGTTCACATTTACATGTACAGGCCTAGTGTACCCTCCCACATTCATTGCAATTCCAAAGATTCATGGGAAATGTAGTTACTTTTCCTGTACAGAGAGAGGAAAGGATATGATGCAATCACTGTTCTAACAGCTCCTCCTTGGCAGAATAGATGCAGCATTTTTTTGAATTACAGAGCGGACTTCATGAAAATTCAATTATAATTTTTCTCTTCAATGAATTTCACAAATGTAATGTGTTTAGAGTAGAGGGGTGTACTAATGGGGGATTTTTTCCTGATGCCGGAGTTCTGCTTTAATTTGCAGGGATTTCCTCTCACTTCCTGTTTGGCTTTGGGACAGGAAGTGAAGGGAAATCTCCAAAATGGGACAAAAAAAAAAAAAAAATCTGACAGGTTTTATAACCCTCCCTTGCTCTATCCATAATGAAAACAATGTTTTACCTATAGTTCTACTTTAATAGCTTGAATGCTTGTGAATATTGTTTAAAATATGGTTTAAAATTTCAAATAAAATGATTTAAAAAAAAAAAAAAAAAAAAAAAAATGGACCCCGCTCCCGACCTGCTCGCATACTTTTACTCTCGTGCCCGCCGCACTCTGCAGGAATGTGCCCGCAGCTCGGGCAGACCTGATATCCGCCAGCGAGCCGCGATTGCTTGCCATAGAAGTAAAATGGGGAGCCGCCGATGTAAACACAGCGGTTCCCCGCGCTGTCGGGCAGCATCTAAGAGATCTACTGATCACTGTCACTGGGATCAGTTAGATCTGTCACGCCCCCGACAGCCCAGCCCCCTCACAGTTAGAACACGCCCAGGGAACACAGTTAACCCCTAGAGTGCACCCCCCAGGTTAACCTCTTCACTGCCAATGACATTTATACAGTAATCAGTGGATATTTACATTTCTGATCGCTGAATAAATGTCACTGGTCACAAGAAAGTGTCACAAATGTCCGACATGTCGCCCCAATATCAAAGTCCCGATAAAAATCGCAGATCTCCATTATTACCAGTAAAAAAAAAAAATTGTAAAAAACGCCAGAAATTAGTTCTCATGGTTTGCAACTTGTGTGCAAACCAATCAATAAACGCAGATTGCAATTTTTTTCACCAAAAATATGGAAGAAGAATATAAATTGGCCAAAACCAATGAATAAATTAGTTTTTTTCTATATTTTTTTTTGGATTTGTATTTTAGCAAAAAGGATAATATTGTTTTTTTTTTTGCAAAATTGTTGCTCTTTTTAGGTTTATAGCGGTGATCAGAAATAACGCAGAGGTGATCAAATACCACCAAAAGAAAGCTCTGTTTGTGGGGAAAAAAAGGATGCAAATTTAGTTTGGGTACAACGTCGCACGACCGCGTAATTGTCAGTTAAAGCAACGCAGTGCCGAATCGCAAAAAGTGCTCTGGTCCTAACATAGGAAATTCTTCCGGGGCTGAAGTGGTTAAAGCATGAACAACAGCACAGTGCTTGTGCTGTGTAATTTGATCCCCTGTATAATCTAAAATACCTGGCTGATTCTGCCCTCCCCCCGTAAACTGACCACGGTTTATCAAGTCTGCTGAGCCCTGACACCGTGATCAGTTTACGTGTCTCGGTCAGCCGCAGCTCTCCTCTGTCCTCCTCTCCCTGGCTGTCAGCTAGTGACAGTGCCGCACTGCTCCCCGCCCCTTCCCTTCCTACTGCTATAATAACTTGGTTATATTTGTACAATCCCCTCTGTTAGATAATGTTATGTGCCCCACTGTATGTGCCATATAAAAAATTTGCAGATTTCTACCTTATTTCAGAACGCTGCTCAAGTGACTGCCCGCTGCTCTCCTCCCCTCCTGACATCAGCGGGAATTCTCTGCCCGTCCCGCTGTAGCTGTCAGACTGGGAGAGGAGAGGGGCAAGCAGTCACATGAGCACTGGGAGGTGCTCTGAAATAAGGTAGATACAGCATATTTTTTATATAGCACATAGAGTGGGGCACATAACATTATCTAACAGAGGGGGCTGTGTGATCATGACAAAGTAGCTTTACAACCACTTTAAGGTGTTTTGTTGCTCATTCAAAATGAGTTGCATTAATGCAGCACCCCTTTATGCAGAGTGTACTTTCAAATTCTATGATACTATCACTCTAAAAGTGACCATACACTATACAATCTGATTGTACAATCTCCTTTAGATCTACCATCAACCATATAGTGAAAAGACCTGTCTGATTTAATATACAGTAAAATCGAATAGATCATTTGGGTTGTCTACCTATTACAAAGCTTGGTTAATAAAAAGCAAATGTACAGTCAGATTGAATATTGCATGGTCAGCTTATGGGTTATTACACACAGACATACAATACGCCGTGTTCAGATCAGAGAAGTTATATGGATCTGAACACAGCAGTACTATATGATATAGGCCCATTCACACTGCTCCGTTTTGGTCTGCTGCATTTAGTTGCTTAAAGCAAAATTAAAAAACGATGCACACAGGGGCCAAATTTTGACCGTATTTTAGCTGTACACATGGAAACGTTTTTGCTAATGTTTACATGCATACAGTGTAAATGGACCCTTTGCACTGCTGCTGCCTAGTGAAGTCAGAGCCAACAGGTCAACATCAACAACCTGTAGAAAACAGCGGAGGCACAAATGCAGAATGACCTTGGCCTTCAGTCATTCATAATGAGGTCGTTCTGCGTTGTATGAATGACCAAGACCCAATACACACTATTAGATTTTCTGCAGATTTTTGTTTTCAGATTTACCAAACCATATAATATGAGGTCAAACCTTAAGAGTTTCAATTTGTATTCAATCAGCCAGGCCCTTGCACTACATGGTTTTGGTAAATCTGAAGACAAAAATCTGCAGAAAATCTAATAGTGTGTATGGGGTCTTACTTACTCAGTGGTAATCTGCAGCAGCAACATGGACACAGAATATGCACATCTCTACTCATACAGATTTAACAGGTGTATACCCGTATAACTTCAGATGCAGTGCAAATACATTTTTACTTGTCGCAGCCACTGCCAGTAAGATTTAATGTAAATCTTTGACAGCCAGTATCTGAGGTCTTAATCAGAACTAGGAAACCGTGCAGGCAGAAATACTGTATTCAAGCAGAAGTTGCAGGTGCCTGTCCATCATTGATTTCAATACTATTTGGGTTACCTACCAGGAATAAGCATGCAGCAATTAAAGCACCATTTGAATATTCTACCCTTTGCCACGCTGCAAGGGTTAACTTTTCATTTACAAAAGCAGATTTACCTACCTGATCCTACTTTGCAAGATCTATCCCTGCAGTGTCTTCTCCCCAATGCTCCCACGGTCAAAAGCCTCGTACACACGGGACGATGATCGTACGTTTGATCGTCGTAAATCGTATGTTGCATAATGTAACTTGCATACTGACTGCATTACACGATCGTACGAGCACAGAAGAACGTTCAGGTGCATGTAATTAGCATCCGGCCGTTCCTGACTTGGAGCATGCGTGTTTTGCATAATACAACTTGTTGTACCAACTGCTCTGTACACACGATACAACGGTCGTATGAGCGCTTGTTGGTACGACCAAGTTTTCTAGTCTGTTCATACAACTCCCTTGTACGACCATCGTATGTTCGACTGTTCTAATCGCGCATACGAACGATCGATATCGCATACAACGGTCGTTAGTACGACCTGTTGTATACGATCGTCGTTCCGTGTGTATGAGGCTTAAGGCTGGCCATACATTATACAATTTTCTTATTAGATTATCTTTAGATTTACCCTCAACTATGTAGTGGAAGGGCCTGCCAGATTGCATTCAAATTGAAAGTGTTTAGGTTTGACCTAATACTATACAGTTTTGATAAATCTAAAGGAAAGTTGAACAGGAAAATTGTATAGTGTATGGCCAGCCTAAGGTCCTGATGTGTTCAAGACCAATGCATAGCCCTGCACTGGATGACAGAATGGCAAGGGACAGTCCAGAGCATGAGGGAGGGGGAGGGGGGGGAGGGGGGTGTAGGACCAGGTAAGTAAAATGCTTTTTCAATCTTAGCATGACAGCTAGGCAACTGGTATTTTTAGATAGCTGTGGCAGTCTCCATATTCCCCCCTTTAAGCATATGTACCACATGCAGCATCTGAATCAATGAATCCTTACATGATACATTCAGAGTAAAGAGGGTGCATATATTTGGTGCCTGCTATGTCCTGAAGCAATCTACAGCAGGCCATATACATGAATGTGTTAAAATGGCTGTACACAGCTATGTACCGCTATCTATGTAGAGAAGCGCATCTGCACAGGTGTAATGCCCGGGACACACGTAATGAGCGTTCGGGACATCTGTGCACATGCGCTACTTAAAGTGGTTGTAAAGGCTCAAGGTTTTTTTTACCTTCATACATTCTATGCATGAAGGTAAAATACCTTCTGTGTACAGCTTCCACCTCAGCCCCGCCCCCCTAAAACCTGAGCCAGCAATGTGCACAAGAGCAGCGGCTCTCCCAGGTCTCTTCTTCCTCATTGGCTGAAGCAGCAACGGTAGCCATTGAGTCCTGCCACTGTCAATCACAGCCAGTGAGGGGAAAGCGGGGGCCGAGCTGCGCTCCATGTGTGAATGGACACACGGAGTAGTGGCATGGGAGCGAGCCTGCTCGGGTGCACCCATAGCAAGCTGCTTGCCCTGGGGGCACTGGACAGGAGGGAGGGGCCAGGAGTGCAGACGAGGGACCTGAGAAGAGGAGGATTGGGGCTGCTCTGTGCAAAACCACTGCACAGAGCAGGTAAGTATAACATATTTGTTTTTTTAAATGTGTGCCATTAATATCACTTTAAGCAAACTAAATGAAAATGAATGTCACTCTGGGAATCTGGTGCAGTTGTGCAGAGAAACCAGCCCCAGTTCACATTGGGCCGCTTTGACACGTCAAATCGGAGCCGATTGCTGGCTACAGCACCGTCCGATTTGGCGCAACACCAACTTTGCGGCGCTGAATCGATTCCCAAAAGTAGTTCCTGCACTACTTTTGGTGACTTAATAGACATAGACAATAGACATCTGTGCTTGAACCCACACAGATATCTTGCAAATTGCCCCTGAGCTCGCACTGAGCCTGGGTTCACACTGAGTGTGGGAATGAAGTGGTGCGAGTTCAGCTTCATTCCCACGTCAGTCCCGATTTCACAGGAATCCGTGCGGGTTTCTGAACAGATGCCTATGGAAATCGCACCTGTAAAATCGCAAAAAGGAGTACAAGAACTACTTTTTGAAAATCAGTGCAGCATCGCGCCAACTAGGACAGTGCCATTGCCAACTATCGCTGCCGATTTGACATGTCAAATCGTGTCAGTATGAACCAGGGCTGAAATGCGGGTTTGAAATCATGCAAGTTTAGCACGATTTCAAACCCGCCCTCAATTGTAGCTGATTGGTTACTATGCACAGCTGCACCAGATTCTGAGTGCACCAGTTTTAGTAAATTTCTCCCTAAGGCTAGCCATACATTATACAATTTTCCTTTAGATTTACCAAAACCATATAATGAGGTCAATTCTAAACACTTTCAATGTGTATGCAATCAGGTAGGCCCTTGCACTACATAGTTGAAGGTAAATCGGAAATTGAATAAGAAAGTTGTATAATGTATGGCCAGTCTTAGTGTTCTTTTCGTGCACTGCTTCTTCATAATATTATCCCTTAAGCTACTTTCACACTGCAGCACGGCCGCGGTCAAACCCTGCTAGTTTTAGCGGAGTTGTACCGGCGCTGCAGCTCCGCTTTTCAGTCAGGAGCGCAGACGCTTTTAACCCCCCACAAGGGGTTATAATTGCCGGAGCTACACGCTTCTGAGGCAGTGTGCAGCCACTTCGGAAGTGCTTGCCATTTCAATGGCAGGGGCGGTAGAGGAGCGGCTCACCGCCCCAAAGATGGTGCTAGCAGGACTTTTTGTAATGTCCTGCAAGCGCAAAGCCCCAGTGTGAAAGCACTCAGGGCTTTCACATTGGGGTGGATTGGGAGGGGGGGATTTTTGAGGAGCTTTACAGGCGTTATTGTTAGCTAACTAGCACCTGTAAAGCGCCTCAGTGTGAAAATAGCCTTAATGTTACCTTAAAGTGATTGTAATGGTTCTTTTTTTTTTATTTTTACATAACATGCCATACTTACCTCCTCTGTGCAAAGGTTTTGCAGTGGCCCCAATCCTCCTCTCCTGGGGTCCCTCAGCAATGCTCCTGGCTCCTCCCCGCATCGAGTGACCTGTCAGGGAAGCGCTTTCCATGGGGTCACCCATGCGGGCACGCTCTCAAGTCCTGCTTCTGCTTCCTTTGACACAGACAGGACTCGGCCCAGCCCCCCTGCTCCCATGTCATTAGATTTGATTGACAGCAGCGGAAGCCAATGGCTGTGCTGCTATCGATCTATCCAATGAGGACCCGAGACACTGGCTGGAGTAGGTGTGCTCGTCCCTGTCGCGGGAATGATCATGCTCAGCTAAGTAAATGGGGGGCTCTGGGGGCAGCTGCACAACAAAAGGTTTTTCACATTATGTTTCCACTATTGCAACCCCAAAGTCCTGCGATTTTGATGCCACTTGAAGCAATGCCTGTGTATTCTTGAGGTCTATGGATCTCAAGTCGCATCAAAGTCGGACCAAAGTAGTGCAGGGACTACTTTGAAGTAGCACAGATATGAATGGTCATCATTGGGAATCATGGGGTACGACTTGTCATGCAACTTTACAGTCACAAGTCGCACTAGTGGAAACCGAGCCTTAATGACAGCAAGTATCATAAAATAATCGGAAAAGTGTGAATGGATCTGCAAACTAGTGACCTGCGAGGAGGCCATTCAGAAATATGAAAATGTCAAAATACCGATTAACATTGGACCTTGGAATTAATGGGTTTCAAGCATTTAGCAGCGCACAGCAGATCAGGTGATTTGACAAATATTCAAGACAATAAGAACTTACAACTTGCCTAAAAGTATCTGATTTACCCAATCTGCCACTTTACCATTATTTGCAGATCAATTCTCTCATCTCTGAAATCAAGTCAAAAAAAGTTAACATCCTAATGTTTGGATCTGGCAGACAAGAACAAATACAACTCATGATTTATTAATGAATACTTGGCAGCTATACAGAGTTAGAGCAACTAAGACTGCAAATAGTTACTGTTTGCCAACATTTGCTTTTATAAAAACAGCCTTGAATAGGAGCACAACCCACCCGTAGTCCATTTCTTATTCTGTGTGAATACTGGGCCACAAAGTAAAATGAAAGATCTATAGAATCATCAGGGTGGACGCACACACAGGTCTAGTACAATGCACAGTTCTTTTTAATTGGGCACAAATGAGGAAAGTGCATAGATTAAATAAAGTGCACACATAGCAATACTTCCAGAGAGGGATCAATCAAAATAAAAAAAATTAAAAAAAATAAAAAAAAACACACAAAAAAAACCTGTGCGGACCCCTCTACATAATACAGACCATCAGAACCTCCTAACCATTGCAAATATTGCCACCACCATTATTCACATTATTATATAAAATTTGCATTTGATAAAAGGTTGATATCTAGGTTGAGAAAAACTAAAAACAGCAGAACCTGGTTTCATTTATGTGCTTTTCAGAAAATCCTTGAGCTCAGACAGTACAAACATAACTACTACTACTATTAAAAAAAAAGTCAAACTTTCGGTGATAGGTCATTAATGTAGGTTTTTAAAACTATATATTTATGAAAAATAGCTATTGCATAACTAGCAGCCATCATTTAATTTTACCTTTATATTTTTAAATATTAATACTTATTTTTCCAATCTGCAAAAATTCTGTTCTGGAGAATGATGAAGCTTGCTTAGACTAAATATTGATAATACAGCCTGTAGTCTCTCCTGAACTTTGTAAGCTTTATTTCTATACTACGAAGCACATTACCAAATATGCCCAATGTGATAGTTATGTGAAATAAGTGTTGCAAATATGTTTCAGAAGCCAAAGACTATTTCTACACCGAAAGACAGGATTTCATCATAAAAAAAAAAAAAAAAAAGGAAAAGTCAAATCAAGAAAAAAAAAAAAGTGCTCTTGTAACCCAAATCAGTCCCTGTCAATAGTATTGCACTTGACAATCTGTCACTTCTATAGGTTATAAATCATGGTATGGGTGAAACAGATTTCATAAATATATCAAAACCAAGTGTGCTTTTAGTAGATGCTAGTTGCTCATGGCTACCACAGCCGGGAGCTTTCCCATTCCTCCTGGTCAGGGCTTGATTCTTGGATTTCAGGTATTACATCTCGCTGGCAATTAACTGTGTAGTTATCTCCCTTGTTGTTGTCCCACATCTCCTGTCCATTACCTGGATTAAAGCATATAGCAAAACGAATGCAGGAAGTAGAAGGTGGGTAGCAAAGGTTAAAGTGGAACCGCTGACATCCAGAAGAAGATGGCAAAGCAGTGCTTCGGCTAGTAGGCGTTGCAGGGCAATCCAAGAAAGACAGCCATTCGTTAAAAGTATATCTAATTTTAACCTGAGCCTTTTCTTCAGGGTCCTTTACTAGCACATAACCCAGCACCCCCAACCTGGAGGCCGAAACCTGTTCCAGACACACTCCCTGCTCATTTAGCTTTTCAAGCAACTCCGCGGGGGTGCCTTCAGAAGGTGCCAACTCCGCTCGGGTAAATTCATCTTCCAGAATCAGATCTGACCTTTGCCCCCGTGCAATTGGTGGGTAACTCTGCAGTCTTGCCAGCACGGCTTGAGGTACCAATGGTTCATCAGAGGGCAAGAAGTGCTTGATGCTGGCCAGAGTTAGCCCAAGCGAGTCTGCAAACTTCACCCTCTTCTTCAATTTACAGCAGCACATAACAGAGTCCTCCTCTTCTTCCTCAGGAATAGAGTTCCAAGGCAAAGACCGCGCTCTTCTACGGGGGGACTCCTCTGTGGAAAGTGGTTCGGGGTACCTGATGTCCGTGTAGTGACCTTTGACATCATGATGGTGAAAAGGCTGGTACGACTCCCTTTCTTGGGACCCCTGCCTCTTCCCCAAGTGCACATTTGCCTCCCCTAAGTGTAGTCTGCTTAGCTGACCCTGGAGCTCACCATGTGGATATTCTGGTTCAAGGTTTGTAGAGTCCTGGCAACTCAAGCAATGCAAGTCTTTAGCTTCAGCACTCACATGTTGGTTTAGTGGACTCTGGAGCTCACCATGTGGATCTTCTGGTTCCAGGTTTGCAGGATCCTGGGAACCAAAGCAATACAAGTATTTTTGCAAACTTGATACCTGCAAGTCGTTTCGCTGATTCTGGTCCCCATCATGTGGATCTTCTGTTTCCAGGTTTTTAGGATCCTGATTACCGGAGCAATACAAATCGTTTTGCGAATGTGATACCTGCAAGTCATTTAGCCGATTCTGGACCCCATCATGTGGTTCTTCTCCTTCCAGGTTTGTAGGATCCTGGTTACCAGAGCAATACAAATCGTTTTGCGAATGTGATACCTGAAAGTCGTTTAGCTGATTCTGGACTCCACCATGTGGTTCTTCCAGGTTTGTAGGATCCTGGTTACCAGAGCAATACAAAGCTTTTTGCAAATGTGATACCTGCAAGTCATTTAGCCGATTCTGGACCCCATCATGTGGTTCTTCTCCTTCCAGGTTTGTAGGATCCTGGTTACCAGAGCAATAAAAATCCTTTTGCTGGCTACCAGAACAATGCAAGTCATTTAGCCGATTCTGGACTCCACCATGTGGTTCTTCTGGTTCCAGGTTTGTAGAATCCTGGTTACCAGAGCAAAACAAAGCTTTTTGCTGGCTACCAGAACAATGCAAGTCTTTACCTTCAGCAGGAATCTGCTGGTTTGGACGACTCTGGAGCCCACAGTGTGGATCTTCTAGTTCCAAGTTTGTAGGATCCAGGCAACCAGAGCTTAGCAAGTCTTCCTGTAAACTTGAACCCTGCAAGTCTTTACTTTCAGCACTGATGTGCTGGTTAACTCCTTGCAGCAAGCTTCCTGGTGATAACTGTAGCCTGCTGGGTGTGCTAGGCTGCTCCCCCAGTGCAGAGTGTTGCAGGCACCCCTCCACCTGGCCATGATGACCCAAGTCCTTCATTAAAGATCGCAGACACTGCTGCTGCTGCTGCATACTTGCTCTGTGTTCCAGGTCACTTTGTTGCTCTGTTTTGTTGCCGTGCATGTTAGTGTGCAAGAACAGACGGTGATCCTGCATGAACAGGGGCTTCATCCACCATGGGGGGCTGTCATAGCACCTGAACACTAGCGATCAGGGACTGCCATAGCCGAGCCGATCGGATCTGTCACTTCCCATACACGCCGGCCCCGCCCCCCAGAAGAGTGTCCGTGCAGATCAGCATGAACAAAGAACTGACATGAAACTTCCTTCCAGCAATGCAGCAACAGGCACACTCCGACCCCGCCCCTCTGCTCTCTGCTGCCCCGCCCTGATCCCTGGCAGCCCCACACACACACACACACAGGGAAACACTTTTGTGTTGTCACAGCAGGACGGAAACGTTCAGTGCAATCCATCACTATAGCGAACTGACCAGAATGTGGGCAGATTCTCATTCCACTCACTGACTACAATCCACAATGTGACCAGAGTGTGCAATGGGCTGCAGGGATAAATTCCTGACATGTCACAAGATTTTCAGAAAAGCTGAAAAGGACGCAAAAATGCTGCTTTTATGAAGTGAAGGCAAAACATTTTTTTTGTTTTCATTTGAATAGAGTAAGGGAGGGGTTATACGACCCCCGTCGGGTCAACTGGAGATTTCCCTTCACTTCCTATTCCACAGCCAAAACAGGAAGTGAAGGAATCCATTCAAAGTCAAGAAAATTCCTGTTTGCTTATGAGTAGAGATGGGCTTGGGCTAGGGTTGCCACATCATCCCTTTAATCCAGGACACATATTAATTACACAGGTTCTGTGGCTGATTAAGGTGGTAATTAAACTCACTTGGTGCCTCATCTGTATTAAATTAGCCTCAGAACCTGTGTAATTCATATGTGTCCTGGATTAAAAGGATGATGTGGCAACCCTAGCTCGGGCGTGTTTGAAATCCCCCATGCCCGATCCCGCCATTAAGCCGTCACGGCACACAGCTAATCACAGGCAGTGAGACATTTCCCGATCGGTGCAGCTGCGGACCGGGAAATGTCTCACTGCCTGTGATTAGCTGTGTGCCGTGCCGACTTCCTGGCGGGATCAGGCATAGGGTTGGCACTTTTTATTCAAGCCAAACCCAAACAGTTTAGCAGTGCACAGTATTTTTTTTGTTTTGTTTTAGTATACACTATAGGATTGTAACAGACCTGGGACACCTTTGGGCACTCCAAAGAGAACAGTAATGCAGCAAACATAGTGCCCCTTCATCCTCCTCTCAAGCCCTGTTCCCGAGCCACATTCCTGTCTGAATAATGTGTCCAGATTTTAGGTGGACTGAAACCCGGACACATGATTCAAAACCCGGACTGTCTGGGTGAATCCCAGACAGATGGCAGCCCTAATCGGGCAGGTGGGATTTCGAACACCCCCAAGCCCATCTCTGTTTATGAATTTGGGCGTCTTCGGACTATGATCCAAAACCACGTGTGTGACCACCAGGAAGCTGTCACCTGTAGGCAGGACTGTAGATAAGGGGGTACCACCAGTCCTCCTGTATGGGGCCCAAGCAGCAGGATGAATCAGATGTGGGAAGGAAGGGTGGCAATTACTGGAACCAATCCTTTGTATGGCTCTCTCTGCAGCAGCTGCAAGCTGGCACCTTCTCACATTGGCTCAGATGCTGCAGAGACAACCATACAAAGGATTTTTGCCCCCCTCCACACCCTCCCTGTGCACCATGTTTTCCCCTGCTGCCCAGGCCCCCCTGTGTGCCCCCACAGGGCTGCTGGCTTCCCTCTTCTTCTTCCTACTGGCAGCTGCAAGCACACAATAGGATCCTTCAAGATTGAGAGTGGATGAAGGGGTTACTTAAATTTGTTATATTTACCAGCCCCATCCTTTCCTAAATGAACGTGGTACCGATCACTCACTGTGTTCATTCATAAGTGAAGCATTGGCAGTATGGGGCCCCGTGTCAGGTTGTCTGTATGGGTCCCCTTGTCAGGTTGTCTGTATGGGTCCCCTTGTCAGGTTGTCTGTATGGGGCCCCGTGTCAGGTTGTCTGTATGGGGCCCCGTGTCAGGTTGTCTGTATGGGGCCCCGTGTCAGGTTGTCTGTATAGGTCCCTGTGTCAGGTTGTCTGTATGGGGCCTCATATCAGGTTGTCTGTATGGGTCCCCTTGTTAGGTTGTCTGTATGGAGCCCCATGTCAGGTTGTCTGTATGGGGCCCCTTGTCAGGTTGCCTGTATGGGGCCTCATGTCAGGTTGTCTGTATGGGGCCTCATGTCAGGTTGTCTGTATGAAGCCCCGTATCAGATTTTCTGTATGGGGCCCCATGTCAGGTTGTCTGTATGGGTCCCCTTGTCAGGTTGTCTGTATGGGGCCCGTGTCAGGTTGTCTTTATGGGCTCCTTGTCAGATTGTCTGTATGGGGCCCCTTGTCAGGTTGTCTGTATGGGTCCCCTTGTCAGGTTGTCTGTATGGGTCCCCTTTTCCTCGGGTATTTCTGTTGGACTGTGCCCGGGGTATGTCTGTTGGACTGTTCCCCTGGGTATGTCTGTTGGACTG
>BLSH010066234.1:1416259-1434821 GCA_018402905.1 Glandirana rugosa
ATCCTAAATTTGTTTACTAACAACGTAGTGTACTACGAATATGGTCATAAAAACTTTCATTTACAAATAACCAACTTTAGTGATCTGCCAATAAACATTTACTTTCAAAAATACTGGTATAAGCATCATGTGATGCAACAATCATTTGTTTAAATCCTATTTGTTAGTATTGTTTTACTCCTTGGCCTTTAACTTTGTTTTTTACCTGCAACTGTAAAAAAAATACACGGCAATAAAAAATAAATATATATGTACAGTGTATATATATATATACACACACACAGTATATCACAAAAGTAAGTACACCCCTCACATTTTTGTAAATATTTTCTCTATCTTTTCCTGTGACAACACTGAAGAAATGACACTTTGCTACAATGTAAAGTAGTGAGTGTACAGCTTGTAAAATAAAATAACTCAACACACAGCCATTAATGTCTAAACCACTGGCAACACAAGTGAGTACACCTCTAAGCGAAAATGTCCAAATTGGGGCCAAAGTGTCAATATTCTGTGGGGCCACCATTATTTTCCAGCACTGCCTTAACCCTCTTGGGCATGGAGTTCACCAGAGCTTCACAGGTTGCCACTGGAGTCCTTTTCCACTTCTCCATGACGACATCACGGAGCTGGTGGATGTTAGAGACCTTGCGCTCCTCAACTTTCCGTTTGAGGATGCCCCACAGATGCTCAATAGGGTTTAGGTCTGGAGACCTGCTTGGCCAGTCCATCACCTTTACCCTCAGCTTCTTTAGCAATGCAATGGTCGTCTTGGAGGTGTGTTAGGGGTCATTATCATGTTGGAATACTGCCCTGCGGCCCAGTCTCCGAAGGGAGGGGATCATGCTCTGACTCTGGCATTCATGGTTCCTTCAATGAACTGTAGCTCCCTAGTGCTGGCAGCACTCATGCAGCCCCAGACCCATGACACTCCCACCACCATGCTTGACTGTAGGCAAGACACACTTGTCTTTGTACTCCTCACCTGGTTGCCGCCACACACGCTTGACGCCATCTGAACCAAATAAGTTTATCTTGGTCTTATCAGATCACAGGACATGGTTCCAGTAAGCCATGTCCTTGGTCTGCTTTGGTGCAGTGTGTGGCATATGGTCTGAGCACTGACAGGCTGACCCCCCACCCCTTCAACCTCTGCAGCAATGCTGGCAGCACTCATACGTCTATTTCCCTAAGACAACCTCTGGATATGATGCTGAGCACGTGCACTCAACTTCTTTGGTTGACCATGGCGAGGCCTGTTCTGAGTGGAACCTGTCCTGTTAAACCGCTGTATGGTCTTGGCAGCCATGCTGCAGCTCAGTTTCAGGGTCTTGGTAATCTTCTTATAGCCTAGGCCATCTTTATGTAGAGCAACAATTTTTTTTTTTCAGATCCTCAGAAAGGTCTTTGCCATGAGGTGTCATGTTGAACTTCCAGTGAGCAGTATTAGAGAGCGAGAGGGCTAACACCAAATTTACCACACCTGCTCCCCATTCACACCTGAGACCTTGTAACACTAATGAGTCACATGACACCGGGGAGGGAAAATGGCTAATTGAGCCCAATTTGGACATTTTCACTTAGGGGGTGTACTCACTTTTTTGCCAGCGGTTTAGACATTAATGGCTGTGTGTTGAGTTATTTTGAGGGGACAGCAAATTTACACTGTTATGCAAGCTGTACACTCACTACTTTACATTGTAGCAAAGTGTCATTTCTTCAGTGTTGTCACATAAAAAGATATAATAAAATATTTACAAAACTGTGAGGGGTGTACTCACTTTTGTGAGACACTGTATCTATGGAGGCAGCAATGGTTGTCTACGTAGGCTGCTGTCCTGATATGGACTACAAACATGTCAGTATCTCTTCATCTACAATACATGGGGGGCAAGGCAATTAGTTGTTTACAGAAGATGGCTAAAAAGGGAGATATTCTTCAGTGCAGCTTACAGGAAGTATTTTCTATACTTGCTGAAAATGTTCTTCGCTTGAAAAAAAGAAAATTAATGCAACCATCACATCTAAGGACTGCAAGTTGCATCATATTGCATTTTTGTTCCTGGGTTTAGTTATCCTTTAAACATTCTTTGTGAGAAATGTGTCCCCTCCTGAAATATTATGTTCAAAATATAATGTATGTATATCTAGTTGCTTTAAAAGGGAGTACCTTGCTGCTGTGTTTATTTACTACAACAGCTAAGATCAAAGTGCATGCAGTGATTGTGGAAACCGGTCACTCTACCATGTTCATGTGACAGGGAGAGCAACCTCTATTTATCGTAATGTTAATTCGTTGCAATTCAGTGAAAGAATCAACCTGTATGTCAGATGCTCTATCTGACAGCTGTTTCAGAAGTGGTATTTTTAACCGTGGTTTAACCTGGATGATAGGTTAGTTATATACAGTACCGGCTAGGCTTGTCAAACATTCAACCAAATATCAGATGAAACCAGCGTAAAATAGATTTTTGAAAAGATGCTTGACCTTTTGCTGAACAACCTAAATTATAAGGGTCAAAGATCAAGCCTGGAATAGATGAACACATTTGTGGCTGCCACTCTCTGGTAAGGTAAAGGAGCCGGGGATGCCTGGCATTTTTATTTATGTTGTTACTGAGCATGTAAAGGATAGGATGTGTAGTAAGAAACAAATACAGTTGCATCATAGCATTTTTAAATAGAATGAGGAGTAAATGATGTGGAAGGTGTCAAGTTAATAATGCATACAGGGTTAAAGCCCAACTCTAGTTAGAATATTATTGTGTTTTGAATAGCTTGTAGAAGGGTTAAAACCTCTGAACTTTTATTGCTTTTGTTAGCCCTATTTGAGAGATTTGTCCTTCTTTCCTGTATATTTAACATGTGTCTGACATAAGAGGAACTGTCGATATACCATAAGGAAGGTTTCTTTCACTTCTGGTCCAGGTGATAGGTTTCAGACACAAGTGGGAAGGAAAGAGAAATCTCCTATCTAATCTCCTAATCTATTTTGCAACTATGCTGTAAAGTAATAGGGACATTTGTCCTTGATACTTCAAAAATAACTTTGTTATCTACAATACCCGGATCAATTAAAGCTGCTAAACGTGACATACTTTGCCATTCTCTGAGATCCCCACATGTAACTACCCAGGCCAAATGGGTATGAAAATTGACTCACTTATGGATCTGGAACATGTTGGCGGCAGAGCACGATAGGTTGGATAAACATTCTACAACTTAACTTCCTCATGAGTCGGGTATTCCAGGTTGGGGGCAGGAGCACATGTCCCCTTTTTTCTTTCTCCCTATCTTTCCCTCACCTTTCTTCCTATTTCACTGCCTCAGGTGCTTTGTCTGTTTTTTATTTTTCATTCTCATTTCCTTGTCTCATATATTGCCCACTTTGTCTTTTGACCCTATGAGATCTGGATTTTCCCCACTAGGAAGGTCCAGTATGCCATAGCTTCTGACTACTAGAACTGTTTTATGGATCTGCTTTTTTTTTTTTTGCACATTCTTTATTGCAAGACTTTCAAACACTCCCATGCACTATAAACCATGTGATAATATACTTGTTTTGTAGTGGTTTAATATCCCCCCACATTTGTTCCTTCTGTGTTTTTTTGTCACTTATAAACCTAATAAAATAAGTTTGAACTAAAATCTGTCAGAGGTTTTAGCATTCTCTTTTGCTAAAGATAAGCACTTTTACTTCTGTATGTGTTGCTGAAATGACACCCTGAATAGTGTTGAAAACAAACTGGAGTTTTGACCTTATCCCACTCTACCCAAAACTAAAAAAAAATAGCTGGCCATACACTATACATTTTTGAACAATGCCCTGCGTCCTTCATGAAAAAAGTCACTGTTAAGTTTGAAAATGGGGACACTCTATGGCTTTGTTTAAATGAGCGTTTGTAATTGTGTTACATGTCTTCGAAAAATAATAAAAATGATTGGAAATTAAAATGGACGCCATGAGGCTCTGAAACAGTGCCATTGACTTTATGACATAAAACTCTCACAATAGAAAAAAGGTTGGAAGTGTTGATGACTCCCTACACATTATTGGAATTTTCACCATCCATTCAGCTCAGTGCTCAAGTACCCAGCACTTACACTGGTCAGATAAGCAGGACAGAGTGCAGTTCACACAAGAAATGGTTAAAATAAAGCTGTCATAAACCTGGGCATCTATTGCTGAGTATATGGTTGAAAAGTCCAGAAGCAGAAGGTACCTTTTTATGTTAAAAAACAATGGATCTACAGATAGAAGTGTAGGGACCATGTACTATGCTGTTGTGTTTCTAACTAGATTTAGATCAAGGGTAGGCAACCTTTGAGGGGTGGAGAGCTACCTGGACAGCATGGGAGAGATCAAAGATCAGTTTGGTGCCCTTTTTTTTTCTTAACTGGCAAGCCTCCAATAAACATAAGGATGGCATGAAGAAAACTTGGAAAAATCTGATAAAACTAAAGTCACTGTAAAATAAACTAAGGCTACCCTAAAAGTTAGATTCAGTGAGAAACGCGGCATTCACTTTCATTCACAATTTTTTTTATGTCTGGGGGGTAATTTGTCACCCTCACAAGTATGATCCCGGAGTCCATCATGAAGGCAGAACATTTGAAACTGCAGGCTTACTTGATTGACTAGTTTTAGGGCTGACTGACCTCAATGTTAGCCTTGCTGTATGCTCTGAATTCTGGATAGTGCAAGTAGTATGTAAAGCAGTGTCCAGGGGTCAGTAGTAAATAGGGCAGTGTACAGAGGTCAGAATTAAGTAGTGCAGTTTGCAGAGGTCAGTGGGATGTAAGGCAGTGTGCAGAAGTCAGTAGTAGGATAGGGCCGTGTGCAGAGATCAGTAGTATTAAGAGCAGTGTAGAGGAAAACGTTGGGCAGTGAACAAGGGTAAGCAGAACAGGGGGTCAACAAGGCACAGGACAAGGGGTTAACAGGGCAAAGAACAGGGGGTCAGCAGGACAGTATACAGGAGAGTTAGGTTGTCAGAGAAGCAGCTGTTGATGATCTACCTGTTCTAGCATGCTGATCCCTGCTGACTCTCCGCTCTCATCCATTCCACATGATGTTACTCACAAGTGCTTTGGATGGACTAGAGAGAAGGGCTGGTGGGGATAAGTGCAGTGCACTCAAGGGATGAGCCCAGGCATGTTCAGAAAGAGCACAAATCTGCCTTAGCTATCCCAACTGAAAGCTGTCAAAGTTGACAGAAAATCATTGGAGGCCGAGGCATTCCCCTCCCCACAGCACACATAAGCAAAGGGCATGCTGGGGAGCGGGGAATGCCTCCGCCGCTTGTACCAGCTTTGACAGCTTCCTGACCTGAGGGCTCAGATGACCAGCACGCCTGAGCTCCTTTCTTCCCTGTACCTCCATGGGGAGGATTGCTTAAGGGTCATCAAGGCAGGGACGAGAACATGGAATGGTGTCTGGGTTACTGGGTTATCAATGGGCGCTGTCTGAGTTGGGTTAGAACACACTTGACATGTTGGCGGTGCTCCTCCAAGGTTGGGGAGAAAATCAGAATGTCATCGAAGTACACGATAACAAATAGGTCTAGGTAATCTCTGAAAATATAATTCACAAAGTGCTGGAATGTGGCAGGGGCATTACAGAGCCTAAATGGCATCACCAAGTATTCGAAATGACCGAACCGGGTACGAAAAGCGGGTCTTCCATTCGTCACCCTCCCGGATTCGGACCAAGTTATAGGCTCCACGAAGGTCCAGCCTGGTGAAGATAGTGGCTGTGCCCAGCCTCTGAAATAATTTGGGTACCAGCGGAAGTGGGTAACGATTTTTTATTGTGATATTGTTTAGTTCCTGATAATCTATGCAAGGCTGTAGGGAGTGGTCCTTTTTTTCCACAAAGAAGATGCCCACTCCTGCGGGTGACGTGGATGGCCGGATGAACCCCTTTTTAAGTTTTTCGTCAAGGTAAGTCTTGAGAGCGTTTAGTTCCAGTTCCGTTAAGGGGAAGATCCTTCCAAAAGGGATTTCTACCCCAGGGAGGAGCGCAATGGGACAATCATAGCGTCTATGAGGAGGGAGGAGCTCAGCTCCCTTTTGTTGAAACTGTGCAGGAAGGCATGGTACTCCGGAAGAACAGACTGGAGGGTATCGGGTTCAGGGTCAGAGTCCAGACATAGTAAGGTAGGGGTTGCTTCAGGCATTTCTGGCAGACAGTGTTGGAGGCAGTAGGGGGATTGGAATTGCATTCTTCCTGTAACCCAGTCAATGCTGGGATTGTGTGCCCGTAGCCATGGCAGACCAAGAATAATGGGGAACAGGGGTGATGCGATTGCATCCAGACAGAGAAGTTGGTGGCCGTCAGCCATGGTGGCTGGCAATGGAACAGTTTTATGGGTGACCAGGCCAGACTTTAGAGCTGTTCCGTCAGCAAGATGTACCATCATGCCTTGGGTTGCAGCGGAATCTGATGCTTAGAGGCAAATAGTAAGTCTACGAAGCAGCTACATGCTCCAGAATCCACAATGGCAGGCACTGTGATGCTCCCTCCAAGAAGTTGTAGCGAGAGAGACAATGTTACATGAGACAGGTTGCTGGGCAGGACTGGCACTGCATCTGTGACAATGGTGAGGCATTTGCATAGGTTCCCTGGGCAGGACCTCACATAATGTCCATATTCGCCACAGTATAAGAAAAGGTTGCTACCCCGTTGACGTTGTCGCTCTTCAGGGGTGAGCGAAGGACGAGGCAACGTCCGGGCAGGCCGGAATTCCCCTACAGCTCCCTCGGCCCTACGTTCCCATAGACGTAGGTCTATTTGAATGGTCAAGTCCATGAGACTGTCTAGGGAGCGGGGACCACCCACTCGAGTTAGCTCGTCTTTCAGGGGTTCAGAAAGTCCAAAACGAAACTGGTGCCGGAGGGTGGCCTTATTCTGGCCTGTATCAGAGCTCCAGCACCTGAACTTGGAAACAATCTTCTGCGGGCCCAAGTCCCTGTTGTAAGGCATGTATCGTCGCTTCTGCGGTAGCAGTCTGGTGCAGGTCCGCATAGAGTAGGAACATAGCCTGGAAGAATGAGGTGATGTCATTTAAAGATGCCGCCTTCTGTTCCAGGAGGCAATGTGCCCAGGATTGCGGTTCTCCCAATAGCAGAGATATC
Source organism: Glandirana rugosa (assembly GCA_018402905.1). Classification (NCBI taxonomy): domain Eukaryota; kingdom Metazoa; phylum Chordata; class Amphibia; order Anura; family Ranidae; genus Glandirana; species Glandirana rugosa. The sequence goes on from BLSH010066234.1 coordinate 1,423,397, forward strand.
ACGAAGCCCACCTTAGTGGCTTAGAGAGAGAACGTGCGTGGTTGTAGGGTGAAGAATAATTCCCATGCACTACGGAAAGCCTGAAACTTGCTGCGATCCCCTGAGAACCTCTCAGGTGTGGGGACCTCGGGTTCTGAAAGCATCCCAACTGTGGCCGTTGCCAAGGTAGGAAATGGAAGTTCCAGAACACGTTCCTTCAGATGGTTATAACCCTCTAGCAGGGTCTTGATGGCCTGTGTAAGGCCAGTAAGGTGTTGACAGAGTTCATCCATCAGAGAGGGTCCCTGCACAGACTCAGGCATGGCTGCTCTGTACGGTCACGTACCTGGTGGGGGAGTCTGATGTGCAGGGAACAACCTCTCTTACTATCCCGACTCGCAGACCCCTGGAAGTGAAAACAGGGAGTTTGTGAGTGTGAGTGTGGGGTGGCACGAGGGCTTGGCAAGATGGTTGTGCCGGTGCAAGAGTCTTGCTGCAGTTATGGTGCAGATCACTGATGGGCACTGGATGTCAGCAGCAGAGGGGTCGGAAGCCCATGCAGTAGACAGAGGGATGGTCAGAGGCAGGCCAGGTTATCAGGAGGCTAGCGGTGTAGTACGGAGAGTAGTCAGAGTCACAAGCCGGGTTGTCAGGAAGCAGGCAGCAAGGTACAGAGCAGCAGGCAGAGTGTAGTCAGGGTCACAAGCCAGGATCAGTGCAGGCAGACCGGAGGTAAGTTGAAGACAGGCCAGGTCACAGGAACTAGGATATAAGATAAACAGGTTGCTCAGGAACACGGTTTAAATAGGCCATTTGGCGCCAGTGACGGTGCTCACACGTGCGCGCACCTGCCGCATGTGCACCCCTGTGCGCACCTGCCGCGTGTGCGCGTGCGCTGCGCACAGGAACAGGCATACTGTTGGGATCTTCAGCCTGCATTCTCTGACACCCAGCCTGTCTGACCCTGCATCCTGCTCACTCAGTCTGCCACAGCATTCAGCTCTGCAAGCCTGCCTCTGGATCATCCAGTCTGTTGCAGCTTCCAGCTCTGCCAGCCTGTATCCTGTCCATCCAGCCTGCACAGCATCCAGCTCTGCACACCTGCCCTCTGCTACCAGCTCATCTGCTATCTGCCTGCTGACTGCTGCTACTGGACTGATTACAAGCACTCTTACCCCACCGTGCTCCTGTGGCTGCTGTATCTCTGAGAGTTGTATGAGAGGCCTCCCTCTACCGTCAGCCTTGCCTATCAGGTACATAACAGTTACACTCTTTACATAAGGATCAGTGGTAAGCAGCACTTCACTTTTTCCACATTTTGTTATGTTACAGCCTTATTCCAAAATGGATTAAATGCTTTATTTTCCTCAAAATTCTACAAACAATACCCCATAATAACAATGTGAAAGAAGTTTGTTTGAAATCTTTGAAAATATATTACAAATAAAAAAAATGAAAAAAAAAGTAAAGATTTGCCCTCATCCGAATATATAAGCATGTTCCACAGGAGCCATGTCTTTTTGTAGCGTTCATGTTTATTCTGCGCTGTCAGAACCAGGTCTTCCAGTTTATTGATCTCCTCCACCTTCCTAAGCCACATTTTGATGGACGTTGGGTCCGTATGTTTCCATCTCGTGGCAATGCAGACTTTGGCAGCTTTGAGGAGATGGCGTATCACCGATTTTTTGCATACCGAACCTGGGATATTAGTGCAATGAAGGAGGAAGAACGCAGGGTCATCTGGAACCGGGTAATCCGAGAATTTTTTGCAAAATTCAACGGATTTCTTTCCAAAAGTGCCCCAGACAAGGGCAACCCCAAAACACATGTAACAGCGTTCCCCTCTCTTTGTTGCATCTCCAGCAATGATCTGATGCCTCTGGGAAGAGGCGGTGTAGTAGAGAAGGTGTATGGTACCATCTCATAAGTACCTTATAATTGCATTCCTGAATGTGCATACAGATCGATGATTTTAAAGCGAACCGTATGATATGTTCCTCCTGTTCGGGGGTAAATTGAAGTCCTAGATCGGTTTCCCATCTCATTAACCCGGGCAGTCTAAACCCACTAGGCAGCGAGGTCAGCAATGTGTACATTACCGAGAGGGAATGTGCCAGGGGGCCCTCCCCCATGCAGTGGGATTCAAATTGGGTCAGAGCCCTCCCATATTCTGAGGGCGTTCCTAACCTGTGGAGAAAATGGCGTATTTGTACCGCTTTCCAAAAGTGTAACCCCCATCCTGTTGTGTCAGAGCTTCAAGGGATGGCCATCTCCCCGAGATAATAAAGTGAGATGCCTGGAAGCATCCCCTCTCCATTAGAGTCCTGAATGGTCCTCTGGCAAGTCCCGGAGAAAAATCCGGGTTACCCAGTATAGGGTATAAGGGCGCTTTTACTGAGGAAATTACAGAGGCCTTGCTCATCTGGTGGCAAATCTTGAGTGTGGGCCCAATGATAGGGTGTGTTTTAAGCGCCTAGGGGAGACCCTGATAGCACCAAGCTGCCCTTCCAAGTGGGACCTCGCTAAATTGTTGTTGTTCCAGTCGGGTCCATAGTTTTTGCTCCCCGTGTCTACACCAGTCAATTACTCGGGTCAGAAGCGCAGCCTGGTGGTATTTCTGAAGGTCTGGTATGGCGATACCCCCATATGTTTTAGGGAGAGTCTAGAGGTGTGCCTGGACCCTAGGTCTCCTACTTGCCCAGATAAATTTGATAATCAGGCTGGTTACTTGTCTAAAATAGTCAGTCGGGATTTGGACTGGGAGGGCCTGAAAAAGGTACAGGAACTTGGGAAGAATGCTAATTTTTACCACGTTACAGCGACTGAACCAGGAATGTAGCCCCTGGTTCCACCTATCTAGAAGTCTCCGAATGGTGTGCAGTAAGGGAGGAAAATTTAGCTTATATACGTCCACGAGCGAGGGGGGGTATTAACGTTCCCAGGTATTTTAGCGCTGTGAAGGTCCACTTAAAGCCAAAGTTTACCCATAAGTTATTTAGTTGTGTCGGGGAAATTCCTACACCCATGGCCTCGGATTTAGAATAGTTAATTTTGAGGTTCGATAATATCCCGTATTGGTCAAGTTCTTGTAGAAGGTTAGGCAGGGAGATTATGGGGTTTGTGATAGAGAATAACATGTCATCTGCATATGCAGACACTTTATACTGAGACGTTCCTACTCTGAGGCCTGTGATGTACAGCTATTTCTTATTCTTTCCTATTTCAATAATCTTGGTTCTTTGACTTTCTTCTAACTGATTCTTTTCCTTACCTCAAATAATACGCAAAATCTCAGGCACCCGACCCTCAGTTTTTGTTCACCTTGGGTGGGGGATTTACAGACATGATGTACTTTGACTTAGTACCGTTGTTATGTATATAAAAGATGCATCTGTATTGTTGATGGCCATATTGGTCTGTTTCCTGTCGACTCAAATCTGCTTGGCATGTAAAATGACCGGTCGATTACCTATCGTGATGTTAAATAAACAATTTGTAAAAAAAAAAATAAAAAAAAAGAAAAAAAAAGAAAAAATCCCATGTACATAATGTGACGTTATGAGAGGCGAGGTGATCGATGGACGATATGTGTCGCCTTACATTCATTTGCAGTGAACTAAGCTGGAATCCAGTCTGGGTTTTACCAGCCACCTTGGCAGGGTTGGTTCCGGACCAGATTTTTTGGTTCATTGGAGTCCACCAACAGGTGATATAAATAATCAGGAGGAGAGCAAAGTTTTGCTCTGGCCAGGGACTCAGGAGCCATCAAGCCTGAGAGCAGAGGCGGCTCTCTAATTAGGCAAATTAAGCTGTCGCCTAAGGCCTCACGCTCACAGGGGCCTCGCGGCCGCCTAATTTACTTGATGTGTGTGTGGGAGAGTGGGAGGGAATGTCCCCCGGTCAGTGTCTCCAAGCTGGCGGGGCGAGTGGCTGGGGAGGTAAAACATCTTTAGTATACAGCGCTGCCTGCTGCTGACAAATTGTAAAGGTGGACAGACGTAATACCCGCCGGCCACCAATACACTGTGTTATGCCTGCAGCAGAGTGGTGCCAGTATGCTATGTGCTCTCCCTCACACAGCCAACAAAAGTCCAACACAGTCACTTCCCTGTCAGGTGGAGTGATCTCCGTCCGACAGGAGCTTTCTAGTCCCATCGGTGGGATGTCATTCAGAGGCCAGGAGGCGGGATGAAAGGGCAGAGGAGAGTGCTGCTGCTGAGGCAGCGGCGAGGGTGAGTTTGCAGAGGCTAAAAACCTTACCTAAGGCACTGTTGTGTCAGTGTATTAGCTGTGTGAGCTGCCTGAAGTGATTAACTCTGCGGGGGGGGGGGGGGGTAATTTATAATGCTATTTGTAATATGCAGCATGAAGGGGGTTAATGCACTGCCACTGGCCACTGATGCATTAGCGACCAGTGGCAGTTATTAACCCCTTTGTGCTGCATTAGTGGCACCAGTGACAGTGTTATTTAACCCCTGTATGGTGCAGCATGAAAGGGTTCATAAACACTTACACTGGTGCCACTAATGCAGCATAAAGGGGTTAATAACTGCCACTGGCCACTAATGCATCAGTGGCCTGCGCCTGTGGTGTATTCTATTTTTGTGCTGCCCTAGGCAAGACTATAATTGGGCAACCCCCATCTAAAGTTGTCTCATCCCAGCTGCAGTATACTGTTCTTGTCTCAGGGTCTGATAAGGAAGCCACAGCCCTTCGCAGTAAACAGCTGCGGCTTCCTCATCAGACCCTGAGACATGAAGGCAGAGGATGGGGTCAGCAGGGCAGAGGATGTTGCGGCACTGATAAGGAGGCACTGATGAAGCTGCACTGATATGTGGCACTGATGAACACTAATAGGCAGCATTGAAGAGCACTGATAGACGGCACTAATAGGCGGCACTGATGGGCTCTGTTGGGGCTGCACTGATCATCAGGACATGGACGATCAGTGCCCTGATTATACTTTTACACTAGCCATTTACTGGCTCTTTCCTCATGCTGTGACAGCATGAGGAAAGGAATGCCAATAACTGGCAAGTTTACATCGTGATCAGCGATGATTGGACTCAGCTGATCACGTAGTAAAGAGCCGCTGTGATTGGCTTTTAACCCCAATTTGTGATCAGCTGTTCTGAAGGACACAGTGATCAGAATGCACTGGGTGCATGCCGCACCTGGATGACCACGCTGTAGCCATCATTCGGCCATGGATGGTGTACATCTTGTCTGAGCAAAGGCCGGCTCTGTGCCCCACCAGAGACTCTCCTCCCCTGGCCAGCCCTGACTGAGCCACCCCGTCTTCCCCCTTCAGCCTCCAGCTTTCCCCTGTTGCCCAGTTCAGGAACCCAGAGTCGGTGCAGCAGGCGCTGTTCAGCCCAACCCACCCCACCCAGTGAGCACAGACTACCTGGTTTCAGCCTGGGGTTGGGCAAGAAAGAGGGGGGCCAAGTCGCTGTACCATGGGCCTCTGGGTTGTACTTGCCCCCTGGGCAAAAGGTTGCCAGTCAGCCCCTGGCAGGCAGGATGCATGCATGCACATGCAGGAGTTTGTTCTGTCTATGTGGAGGGAGGTGAGTTGGCAGCTTTTTGGAAGAACTTGAGACTTGTGTGCAGGGACTTGAGGAAGGGGCTTAAGATGGGGGAGGGGACGGCGAGATCCTCTCATATACATACTACCTGCCGTCATACCCGCCACTTTCCTCTCCTACTCAGGTTTACCGCCATTGTCATCATAATAGCATCATGGGCAAAGTATGGCACTGGGGCCCCTACTAGGGAGATGGTGACCTGTGGCATACACAGCACACTGCAGAAAAAAACTGAGTTTGGCTAAATTATGCTACATATTGGGCATGGCTTTTTTGTTTGATTAGAATTTTTAGTGTGATTTTTTTTTTTTTTACAATTGGTTTATTTTTTTTTTACAATTTTTAAACTTTTTTTTTATGTTTTTGGTGAGAGTTTTCTGTTTTCTTTGGTATGATATCAGGGGTCCAAATAGACCCCTGAAGTCTCACTTTTGAGACAGAGAAAGGGACTGAGGAAACACATTCCCCGACCCCTTTCTCTGTAGCCTCAGCTGCACTGCAGATGAATGAACAGGAGACAGAGGCTCTTCTTAAACAAGGGGAAAGATGGAGGATATGTTACTAGCCCCTGCTGCAGGCCACTGCAACCCAGCAGGAGAACAATCACCAGCAAAAGGAGGCAAATTGCCAGTAGCAGGAAACCACTCGCCAGTTCACACAGGCCACTGCAGCACAGCAGGAGGCAAATCGCCAGCAGCATGAGGTAAATCACCAGGCCATTACAGCCCAGCAGGAGGTGAATTTCCAGGCCATTGCAGCCCAGCAGGAGATGAATTGCCAGTTTGCGGAGGCCCTGGTGGAGTTAAAGAAGGGGTCCTCCAGTCCTTTAGCGGTGGAACAGAAAATGGTGCATGCCAGCTATTTCCTGCAAAAGATGACACCTACAGATGATGTGGAAGCGTACCTAGCCACTTTTGAAAGAGCCGCTGTTCGAGAAGAATGGCAAAAAGAGCAATGGGCAGGACTGCTAGTGCCCTTTCTGAAAGGAGAACCCCAAAAGGCCTATTATGACCTGGAACCAGAGGCTGCCCAGGATTATGAGACACTAAAAGCCCTGCTTGCACGCATGGGCATCACCTTGGCAGCCCAGGCTCAACGGGTGCATCGCTGGTAATACAGTATTGACAAGGCACCCCGCTCCCAAATATTTGACTTGATACATAAGAAATGGCTGCAGCCAGAGACTTTGCCAGGCCCTAAGATTGTGGAGCATGTGGTCATGGAACATTATTTACGGGCGCTTCCTGCCACTTTGAGGAAGTGGGTCAGCCACAGGGACCCCACGACTGCAAACCAGCTGGTGGACCTGATGGAGAGATATACTGCTGCCGAGGACTTGTTTAACCCATTCTAATGTCTCTAGGGGTGTAAAATCACCCGGTGGATCCGGTAAGACTGTTCCAGGGTTCAAGGGCGTGGGGAAAAATTACAAGACGGTTGCCACAGATTGGATAATGAGACTATGCGCTCAGGACATAGAGACTGGCCTAATAGGCCAGGAAGGTCTCTGAGGCCATTTAGAGGACTGGATACAGCACATATAAAATGTTATCGCTGCCATGCGTTTGGTCATATTGCTGCTAACTGTTCCCTAAATGATGAACCAATGCAATGTGATAATGCTTGAAAAAATGCATGTCTCTTTTTGCACAGGTGGCATGTACAGCAACATGTTAGGAACGCATGGAAAAGCAAATGTGTGTAATTTCAGTTGATGGAAAGCCAGTTACGGCTCTGCTAGATTCTGGTAGTGTGGTGACATTAGTCAAAGGTGATTGTATAAATCCCGCAAAGTTACAACCTAGCACTATTGGGGTTATTTGCATACATGGTGTCAGAAAGCCCACGGAACGATCTGTGCACTGCGGCGCATGTGCGTTCGTGCACCAATGCGCACGCGCATGCGTACACGCGCATCAATGCGAACGATCGTTGGCGCCAAAAGCCCTATTTAAGCTGGTCCTCCACACTGTCACTTTACTGTTTGGTCTGCAGCTTCTGCTTCTTGTGACCTGTGTTCCTGTACCTGTTTACCTGTGACCTTGACCCGGATTGTCCTTCTACTCTGCTTGTCTGCTGCCTGCCCTGACCCCAGACTGCCTTGTGACCTGCCTCTGCCTTCTCCTTCTGCCTGCTGTTGTCCGATCATTGCCGACCCGGCCTGCCTGATCCTGCTCTGCTGTCCAGCCAGTCTGCATCAGCATCCTGCTCTGCTGTCCAGCCAGTCTGCATCTGCATCCTGCTCTGCTGTCCAGCCAGTCTGCATCAGCATCCTGCTCTACTGTCCAGCCAATCTGCATCAGCATCCAGTCCAGCTGTCTCCAGGACTGATCAGGCACTCTTACCCCACCGCGCTTTCGTGGCCGCTGTATCACTCCCAGCGGTCCATAAGCCGGAGTTGTAGGACAGGTCTCCATCTACCATCTGGCTCACCCTCCAGGTACGTAACACATGATGACACACATGACTACCAGACTGCTTTGGTTGAGATTGATACCCCTTGGGGCATGGTGACACATTCAATGGGGGTGGTACCCTCACTGTTTCATGAAGCCCTAGTGGGGAGAGATTTTCCACACTTTTGGAGTTTATGAGAAAACAAAAGGAGTCTAGAGGACAGAGCTCCCCTGCTGATGAAACACTGGAACTCACTCTGGACCCTTTTGATTGCAAAATTGAAAGGAAAACGGTTGGTGTGTCCAAGGGTGGAGTAGGTCCTTTTCTTTTTTCTATACTGGCTGGGGAGCAGGAGGAGCTGGAATCCAGCCCCCAGCTGGAGGGTAATGAACAAGAAATCATCTCTGACTCTCATAATGAGAGTGGACAGAATGTGGTGCCTGACTTAGAGGTCAGGAAAGATGATTCTTGTATGGAACTAAAATACACCACACTCAATACAGCCAGCGAAAACATTAAACGTATAGATGGGGAACCTGTTGAACCTAATGTAGGGGTGTCTTTTACCTATATGGCTCTTAAAGATAACTTGCTGTATCAGGTGGTAAACAAGGGGAGGAGGAGGTAGAGCAGCTAGTGGTTCCCAATCCCTATCGCCAGATGGTATTAGACTTAGCCCATTGTCATATGATGGGTGGACATTTGGGTATGGAGAACACCAAGAAAGAATAACCCAGAGATTCTTTTGGCCCGGGTTATATATATATATATATATATATATATATTCTGCGTATTCCGCTGGTACCGTTACCAATAGTTGAAGTGTCTTTTGAAAGAATTGCCATGGATCTGGTGGGACCAGTAGTAAAGTCTGCCTGGGGCCATCAGCACATACTGGTAATACTGGACTATGTCACGCGATATCCTGTAGTCATTCCCTTACATAATACCTCAGCTAAAACTGTTGCTAAAGAGCTTGTCCAGGTATTTAGTTGTATGGGTATTCCAAAAGAAATATTAACAGATCAAAGCACCTCATTTATGTCCCGAGTCACTAAAGAATTGTGTAAGTTGTTCAAAATCTCCCATCTCCATACCCCTGTCTACCACCCGCAAACTGATGGTCTTGTGGAGAGATTTACCAAAACTCTCAAAAGCATGTTAAAAAAGGTGGTGGACAAAGATGGGAGAAATTGGGATTTCTTGCTGCCATACTTCATGTTTGCCATATGAGAGGTACCTCAGGTGTCTACAGGTTACTCCCCTTTTGAACTATTGTATGGTAGACATCCCAGGGGATTGCTAGATGTTGCAAAAGAAATGTGGGAGGGAGCGACCACGCCTTATAGAAGCGTCATCGAGCATATCTCACTGATGCAAGATAGAATCGCTGCTGTCATACCGCTTGTATGGAAACATATGGAGCAAGCCCAGGAGGCCCAGAGAAGGGTTTATAATTGGGATGCCAAGACCCGGGTCTTCAGCCATGGTGATAGAGTGCTGGTAGCCCCAATTTATTTTTAAAGCAACTATATCACTAAAATAAATATGTAATAAAAAGTCATCTCTTTTAAAAAAGCTTGTCAATGATCAATTTTCCATATGCTTAAGCCAACCATATTCGCTTTAGTGAATAGAAACTTCTTCCTACCTTCCAGAAATGTCAGATTTAATGGTCCCATGCTGCATTCAGTGGTTCAATCCGCTAGTCCCTGTGTCACTACTGTGTCCTGCAGTGACTTAGTGGTCAGTGGTAGGAAAACACAGTCCCTCACTCTAACATTCTCTGTTTTTCAGATCATTGGCTCAAATTATTTAAGAATACGCCCCTTGGTTTTTTTATACATCCTTTAATCAACATGTATAGTCTCTCAATTCCTTATCAAACTGCACCCACTGCACAACAAAAATCATTGTCAGGGTGATGGGCGCAGTGAGTAAGCAGGAACACGGTCTCTGTCTTCCTACAGTTAAACCACCCCCATACAGTAAGAAAGCACACCCTGGGAACACATTTAACCCTTTGATAACCCCTGATGTTAAACCCTTCCCTGACAGTGCATTTTTTTTAGCACTGATCACTGTTTACTAAAAACATGTAGCAGAATACATATTGGCTTAAATTGATGAAGAAATGTGATTTCTTACATTTTTTTATTGGATGTGTTTTATAGCAGAGAATAAAAAAAATATATATATTTTTTTAAAAATTGTCGGTCTTTTTTCGTTTATAGCGCAAAAAATAAAAACCGCAGAGGTGATCAAATACCACCAAAAGAAAGCTCTATTTGTGGGGAAAAAAGGACATTTTATTTGGGAACAGTGTTGCACGGCCACGCAATTGTCAGTTAAAGCAATGTAGTACAGTATTGCAAAAAATGGCCTGGTCTGGAAGGGGGGGGGGGTAAACCTTCTGGAGCTGAAGTGGTTAAAACGGATGTCCACGTGCATGAAAACTGAGGTGACTGATGTGAACTGATGTCTCTGCAAGTGAAATATGCACAGTTTTCCCTTCAGTTTTCATGCACGTATGGTATGAATGAGCCCTAACTCATTGACATCCAATCAGAATCCAGCATAGCACTAGGGATGGGCCATCGGTTCAAGTCGAACATATGTTCAGCGAATCCCTAACATTATAGGGCGTTCGCGCAGTGAGGGCTGGTGAAATTTTAGGATAGGGGTGCCAGACCACGCCCTTCTTTTTTGACCCCTTTCACTTCACATAAGCCCCGCCCCGATAGATTCCACCCATTGTGTCAGGAGCAGTGGCGGCTGGTGCTCAAAAATGTTTGGGTGCACAATCAAACTGAAAAATTAAACTGTTAGTAATGCAGCACTGTAAATAGGCATTTATCAGGTGATTAAATATCACTGCTGGGTAAAATATTGAAAATGGTAATGTTTAGGTCAACTGTTAAAGAATGCAATAAATGTACCATGAATCAAAAATGTATTTTTTAAAACAGTAAAACTTTATTGGTAGAGTTGAGCGAACTTCTAGAAGTCCGGGTTCTGCTAGTTCGGCAGAACTTTGGGACAAAGTCCGGGTTCGGGTCCGGACAGAACCCGAACTTTGTCCCGGACCCCGAACCCTGAAGATCTTCAAGCGAGTTGAGATGGTTATTTCAAAATGACAAAATTTTTTATGTAAAAACTAAGTACCATGTAAATAACGTAAGAAATTGTCAACTGGATTTGTAATGGTAAAAGTTATAAAATGGGTCGTCACTATAAATTAGTGGACTATTTACGGATAAATGTCACGACGTAATGATTGTCAAATTAAAAAGTCAAACTAACACGTGGGTTTGTAAAAACTCGTGGTCGGCGGTGACGAGGACTGTGTTACCCACCTTAGATAGCCCCGCCCCGAATACACTTCACTTTCCCCAGTTTTTTCTTCCCGCACCAGACCGTGGGGATAGGATTTTAAAGTGGTCGGGAGTGACGCGCTTGCG
>BLSH010066234.1:1438623-1454913 GCA_018402905.1 Glandirana rugosa
ATTTTGCAGAACAGTGATATGGGTACTCCGGGCTTATTTATACTTTTTGGACACAGTTTGAAGATGATTTTAGAACAGTTCTATGGCCTCTAATGTTAATTAATACTTTTCAGACCCATTTTGAAGATGATCTCCATTTTTGCATTTTTATGTTTTTATTTTTTTTTAAATATTTAAAGTTATTTCCCTGTCCCCATTTCTTTGTAGGGCACTTGTCCCACCCTTACCCACATTTTCCTTCCTTTTGCAGACCTCTAGGACCTTCCTGGGCTTTTTTACAGCATTTTTAAGATTTTTCATTAAAATTACCAGAACACCGGACCCGAACCCGGACTTTTTTTGAAAAGTCCGGGTCCGGGTCCGGGTCCCGGACACCCCAAAGTTCGGTACGGACCCGAACTTTACAGTCCGGGTTGCTCAACTCTATTTATTGGTCAACCAAAAAAAAACAACAAAAAAAAAACCTCTGATTCAGAGTAAAGGGTGAATAAATCCAAATGCATGCCACAATGACGCCTGTACTACTATTTGAAAATAAATTTTGCTCTCCTTTCTTTCTGGTTTGCAAATTTTTCAATGACCTTCTGGTTGAAGTCAGTTATCTCAGTGACCAGACTCTTTTCCATGGGCAGCATGGCCAATGCATTCAGTCTCTCCTGGGTCATGCTATTTCTCAGAAAAGTCTTAATTCTCTTTAATATTGAAGGTGATTGTAGCCGTATTATTGCAAATGTACTGTCCGTGATACCTCTTTTATTTGCACTAACATACAATTTTTCAGGACTAACATACAATTTTTATTTATTTGCACTAACATACAATTTGCACTAACATACAATTTGCACTAACATACAATTTTTCGAGGTGTGTCCCCTTCTTCAAGGTCCAAGCAGTACTGATTCACAAAAGTTTTAGAAGAATGTTAAAAAAAATCTCTGAAGGGAATGATAAAAAAAGGAGAAGCAAACAAACCAACACACACAAGCCAATGTATCTGGTGACAGTAATAAAGCTAGTGGCAGGGTCACTGAGATAAGACAAAGAGAGAGAGCTATAGACTGGGGGGGGGGGGGGGGTGACAGTCACAGAGGGGGTCATAAAACTGTAGTGTAATGGGTAAGGAAACCAATATCTAAAAAACAGAATAGGATAATGCAATATCCAAAACAACCACATGATGGCAGTGTAATAACCAACTATATAAGCATTACTATAACTATGCATAGCATTATGCTTATATGACAGTACATGTAACAGCACAATCCGGATTTTACATTTTTGCTAACACTTTTTCACAACATAATATCCCATGTTTTTATCCTTCACTTTATAGGTCTGTGATACCATACTATTGCACACCCAGGAACATTTTTCATTCACAAAACACCTTGTTAGTGCCACCTTGCTTTAAGCAGACAGGTTTCAACAGTACAGTGGCATTTCATGAGGATGCAGTGAGTAAGACTTTGCAGGCCTATCCAGTGCTCAATAAGACTAAGTTGAAGACAGAGCTTAAGCTCATCTACAGCAAAGAAGAATTCAGGAGTTGTCGTGGTGCTCTGCATCTATTCTAGGTGTTTATGGAGAACAATCTTGGAAAAGTCTTTGGAGAGACTGTCACCCTGCTGAAGATCCTCATCACCACCCCCATGACCACAGCAGAAGCTGAGAGGTGTTTCTCAACATTGAAGATTGATTACTGTCCGTGATACTTTTTTTATTTGCACTAACATACAATTTTTCTGGACAAGCTTTCAGGGTGTGTCCCCTTCTTCAAGGTCCAAGCAGTACTGATTCAGAAAAGTTTTAGCAGAATGTTAAAAAAAATCTCTGAGGGAAAGGGAAAAAAAAGTATAAACAAACAAACCCACACACAAACCAATGTATCTGGTGATGGTAATAAAGCTAGCAGATAAGACAGAGAGAGCGCTATAGACTGGGGGGGGGGGGGGGTGACAGTCACAGAGGGGGTCATAAAACTGTAGTGTAATGGGTAAGGAAACCAATATCTAAATTTAAGCTGTTATTTTTGTGTCAAAAAGAAGTATCATTCTTAGTTCAAATATTTTCCTTTCCTGGATAGTTCTGAAATTCCCTTTAAGAACTAAGATGTTCAATAGTGTTGTGTGAAGTGATGTCCCGCAGGTGTGCAGAAACACAAGGAACGCAGGCACCTCTAAGTGCAATATATAGAAAAAAGTTTTGCACTTAGAGGTGCCTCCTTTCCTTGCTTTTCTTTACAGTTACCAGTGAGCTCGGGTTCTAGTTCACCATGGACGGCAGCCTCCAGTGCTCTTTATCCATGGACTAATTTTTGGACTATTCCCTTCGTCGTTTTGTAAGATTTCATGTTTATTTCATATATTATTAATTTGCCTGTATCTCATAAAATGACTATTTATTCCTGTTATTGCGCCTTATACTTGTTGTTCATAGGTGTACAGAAACTGCCTTCTTTATGTTCCTTGATGGAATGTCTGTGTAAATTCATCCTTGTTTGCAGCTTCTGTTTTGTTTCCCCAACATAAGATCCTTTTCTGCACCTTTTGCATTGAATGAGGTGCACAACATTACTAGAGGTACAGCTGTATGATCTCATGATATTAAAGGTTCCATTTGTGCGTGTGACATATTCTAGATTGATTGTTCTGGTTGCACAGTTTGCAGCGCTTTTTATTGCAGGGTTTGCTTACATTATTCGTGACTTCATTCTTGTGTCAGCTGAAGCGATCATCCGCCCTTAACTGGACTCTACTTTAATCTCTATGTATCTTTGCTATGGTATGTGGCCACTTCCATCTGTTGCCCTATGTGCATTATTATAATGTTTTTGTTTCTCTCTAGTGTCTTACCCAAGTTTTATGTGCTGCTATCTTTATGGCCCATCTCTGGTTTGTCTTAAGTGAAAGGTCCACTTGATTGTTAGGCATCCTTATAATCACTAATGATTAATTAACAAATTTCCACCCCCACCCTTTTACCAGTATAAATTTGAGCACACTTATGGGGCAAGCACATTGCAGGGGGGAGCACATTGCAGGGGTTGCTTTCTCGAAGTGATGCTTTCTACAAGTGATCAGCACTTCAATCTCTGCAGTGATGCTTTCTATAAGTGATCAGCACTTCAATCTCTGTACTTCAGCGATTGCACAAAGCGAATATACATAGCAAACTAAACTTCAAACACCCAACAGACTTCAGGTGACCCTGTCTCTCTATTCAGCTCTCCTTCCACTCTATAACATGCATTCTCTACCACTCCCTCTGGCACTTGTGTCCTCTCTCCTCAAACTCTCTTACCTTCACCCCTCTTCGCCACTACCAAGCTTTTATATATCGCCCCACCTTCTGTCCTCTCCCTATTACTGTTCCCACCAACTCTTTCTCATTCTACATCCATGTACTGAAAGAGCCAGCAGGACTCTGAGACATGCCCCTCCATTTAAATCACACTCCCACATTACCTCACTCACCCTCCTGCTTCTCCTAACCTCTGGTGATATATCCCCAAACCCTGGGCCTCCATCATCCATGTTTGCCCGGTGCTCCCATCTCCCAACACCCTCTGCCAGCAGCCACAACCCACAGAACTTGGTCTCTATTCCTCTTATTCCTAATACCAGCCTCCCCTTCTCCTGTGGCCTCTGGAATGCCCGCTCTGTCTGCAACAAGCTCACTGCCGTCCACAACCTCTTTATCACTAATTCCTTCAACCTCCTTGCCATTACCGAAACTTGGCTTCATGAATCTGACAATACAGCTCATGCTTCCCTCTCCCATGGCGGCCTTCTCTGGACACACTCCCCTAGACCAAGTGGACGGAAGGGAGGTGGAGTGGGAATCCTTCTTGCACCACGCTGCACCTATCAGGTACTCCATCCTCCTCCCTCTCTGACACTCTCCTTTTTTGAAGCACATTGCATCCGTCTATTTTCTCCTATTTCTCTAAGAGTCGCAGTCATTTACCAGCCCCCTGGGCCGGTATCAACTTTCCTGGATGACTTCTCTGCCTGGCTACCCCACTTTCTCTCTTCTGAAATCCCCACAATCATTCTTGGCGACTTCAACATCCCTGTTAACGCTATCACTACTCTTACTACTAAACTTCTCAGTCTAACCTCATCTTTCGACCTGAAGCAATTAATACAGACTCCTACACACTCCAACGGCAACACCCTAGACCTTGTCTTCTCCTATCTGTGCACTCCATGAAACCTTTCCAACAATCCTCTCCCACTCTCTGATCACCACCTTATTCGTTTCACCCTCTCACTGTCTTGCACCTCCTCTCACTCCAACCACCTAACAGTTACCCGTAGAAACCTTCGCCACCTCAACCCTTCTCGTCTCCACTCTGCTAATGACCACCTCTATGACAAAATCTCACCCTTGTCCTGCCCCAACCTAGCCACATTTATCTACAATAACTCACTGTCATCCTCCCTAGACAAACTCGCCCCCCTTACTACATGCAGACTCAGGCCCCGGCCCCTACAACCCTGGCAAACGGACAACACCAGAAGTCTTAGAAAACATAGCCGCGCTCTTGAGCGTCTGTGGCGTAAGACTAAGCTACAAGAAGACTTCAAACATTACAAATCTGCCCTCCTAAAATACAATTCCTGCCTCCATACTGCCAAACAGACCTACTTTATCACACTCATTAACACATTATCATCCAGTCCCCGTCAACTCTTCTCGACCTTTAACACTCTACTCCGACCTCCACTACCTCCACCCTCTAATTCTCTCACTGCCCAGGAGATTGCCAATCACTTTAAAACTAAGATTGATAACATTCATGAGGAAATCTCCAATGCGCACAAACCACCCCCACTCAACACCCCATGTCCACAGATACAATCACTACTTTCCACAATCACCCCTGCCAGTATTAGCGAAGTTGCTAAACTTTTATTGAACACCCATCTAACCACCTTGGATCCTGCTCCCTCGCAAATGCTACACTCACCCTCCAACTCAATTCTACATTCTCTTACTCGCATTTTCAACCTTTCCCTCTCGTCTGGCATTTTCCCAAACTCTCTAAAACATGCCCTAGTCACACCTATCCTTAAAAAACCCTCACTGGACCCCACCAATATTAACAACCTACGCCCCATCTCCTTACTCCCCTTCACCTCCAAACTCCTCGAAAGACTGGTCTACAACCGACTGAGTGACCATCTGACCATGAACAAACTTCTTGATCCCCTTCAGTCTGGATTTCGCCCTCAGCATTCTACAGAAACTGCTCTCCTTAAACTCACTAATGACCTAACAACTTCTAAAACCAATGGACACTATTCTGTATTACTACTCCTGGACCTTTCTGCTGCCTTTGACACAGTGGACCACCCCTCCTCCTCAAAAAACTCCATGCCTTTGGTCTCCGTAACTGTACTCTAAGCTGGTTCTCATCCTACCTATCCCACCGCTCCTTCAGTGTCACCTACAACTCTGCTTCCTCCTCTCATCTTCCCTTCTCTGTTGGTGTCCCCCAAGGTTCTGTTCTTGGACCTCTCCCTTTCTCAATCTACACCTCCTCCCTGGGTCAGCTGATTGCCTCCCATGGCTTTCAGTATCATCTGTATGCTGATGACACACAAATCTACCTATATATATCATGCACAGGCCGCGCTAATACTTGATCAATAGACAGTCTCTATGAGGTTACTAGGGATCAGCACCCGTGTCTTCTCACATTTTTCTTTAGCATTAATACCACCAAGGTGTCGCATGCATCAAGCGTGATCCACCACCAGTAAGGTTGTAAGCTTACCAGATGTAAGGAATTACAGCGCAAGACAATAGTGTCAGAAAGAACTCTTGCTCCCTCTGTAATCCTTGATAACAGCAAACTCCCACAGATATGGCTCCAAAGATCTTTCCTTCTCTTCCACTGGGATGTAGGCTAGGTAGATGCCCCAATCCAGCTCAAAGAAAATAAGGAGCGGACATAGCACAATACCGTTTTGACAGTTTATTATAAAAGATAATTAAGAACAACTCACATGTAATAAGATGATCTCGTGCACACAAGCCGACATAAAAACAAATGGTGACGTCAGCGCGCCCTCGCCCCTTCTTAACCGATGACGCCACAAAGCTACTAATCCACTCCCTGGTCATTTCTCACCTCGACTACTGCAACTCCCTCCTCACTGGCTTACCTCTAAATAGTCTATCCCCACTTCAGTCCATTGTGAACGCTGCCGCCAGGCTCATCCACCTTAAAAACCGTTCGGCATCTGCTACACCCCTATGTCAATCCCTACATTGGCTGCCACTCAACCAACGTATTAAATTCAAGATCCTAACAATAACTTATAAATCAATTCACAACCTGGCCCCCTGCTACATCACTAACCTGGTCTCAAAATACCAACCAAATCGATCTCTTCGCTCCTCCCAAGACCTCCTGCTCTCTATCTCCCTTGTCACCTCATCCCATGCTCGCCTCCAGGACTTCTCCAGAGCCTCTCCTATCCTCTGGAATGCTCTACCCCAATCTGTCCGACTTTCTCCTAGTTTGTCCATCTTCAGAGAAGCCTATCTGGCTCCCACCTAACAACTGTACATTTATCTTCTCTATTAGCACATCCCCCACAGTTATTACCTCTTGTATCTCTTTACCTTCCCTTTTAGATTGTAAGCTCTAATGAGCAGGGCCCTCTAATTCCTACTGTATTAAGTGTATTGTATTTGTACTGTCTACCCTCAAGTTGTAAAGCGCTGCGTAAATTGTTGGCGCTATATAAATCCTGTATAATAATAATAATAATAATAATAATCAGAGTGAAGTTTCCTGCTGATTAGTTTGTCTGAGATTGGGTGGTTGTCTGAAAGCCAATATTGGGGGCTGTTGGAATATTTCTTTCAGAGTTTCATCCTCTGTTATAATGGGTTGTAAATCTTTGATTATCTTTTTTATCCCTTCTAGTGCTGGGTTGTATGCAGTGACTAGAGGTACATGGTTATTTTTTTTTCTCTTTGTATTGGAGGAGATTTTCTCTTCGGGGTTTCAAGGCCGTGTTTATGCTGTTTTTGATGGTTTTGTCTTTGTACCCTTTCTAATGGAAGGAGTCTGCCAGTGTTCTGAGATGTTTATCTCTGTCCTCTGGGTCTGAACATATTCGGTGGTATCTGATGGCCTGGCTGTGTATGATGGCCTGTTTAATGTGTTGGGGGTGAAAACTGGAACTATGGAGCTAGCTGCAACGGTCAGTCGGTTTTCTGTATATCAAAGTGTGAAGCTTGTCATCCCTGATGTATACTGTGGTGTCTAGGAAGTTGACATGTGTGTTCAAATAATCCATTTTTAGTTTGATGGATGGGTGAAAGGTGTTGAATGATTTAAAAAGAGTAAACACAGTTGATTGATGATAAATGGCTTCAGCAAAACACTAACCATGAGTGAAAGAAATGTCTTTGTGTTATCATTCATATTCTCTGAAATATGGCCAAGAAATCATAAATTCTGCCGGGGTATGTAAACTTATGAGCCCAACTGTATATGATTGGCTGCACTCAGATCCCCAGACTCCATCCACCACACTCCTCTCATCCTTCTTTGTTCCCTCTGCCTCTCTGGAGGATGAGTTGCACAGATCAAAGTGAAACAGAGGCACTACTATGTGTGGTTTGTGGCATGGAGGGGGGGGGGGGGAATACTTGCGCATCCTCCTCTGAGTAAATAGCCGCGGACCCCCTTATGGGGGAATAGTAGCCTTCCTGAGCTCTGTGGTCATCCTGACTTGACCTGGTGGAGTCGTTTTGGTGTTACTCACCTATGTCATGTAGTTGAGGACAACACTTTTGTCTCCTTTGACACCCTTAGACAAAAGCATGGCATTGACAATAAATTCTTTTATAAATATCTTCTTATGCGACATGCCATCTGGGCGCAGTTTGGCTCTTTGACTATTGAGCTCAAGGTATCCTCCATTGAAGACCTCTTGGCTTACCCTGAGATCTCCAAACTAGTAACAACTTTTTATGGTCGCCTCCAGTTGAGGGGAGCTGATCCTTTTCAAAACTCTCATTGTTAATGGCTAGCACTGTTGCTCTTAAAGGAGACATTTTTTTTTTTCAAGTGACATTTTTATTTTTTTATTGCATTTAAGTGTAATTATGAGATCTGAGGTCTTTTTGAGGTCCTATTTAAGAGATCCTGGCATGCTTTTTTATATTACAAAGAATGTTTACATTTCTTGTAATAGGAATAAAAGTGATCATTTTTTTTTTTAAAGGATGGTATAAAAATAAAAAGTAAAATAAATAAGAAAAAAAAAATTTAAAGCACCCCCGTCCCGCCGAGCTCGTGTGCAGAAGCGAACGCATACGTAAGTCACGCCCGCATATGAAATTGGTGTTCAAACCACACAAGTAGGGTATTGCTGCGATTGTTCAAGTGAGACGAATAATTCTAGCACTAGACCTACTCTGTAACTCAAAACTGGTAACCTGTAGAAATTTTTAAACGTCAATAGAGATTTTTAAGTGCCAAAGTTGTCGCCATTCCACGGGCGGGCGCAAATTTAAAACATGACATTTTGGGTATCAATTTACTCGACGTCACATTATCATTCACAATATGGAAAAAAATCGGTCTAACTTTACTGTTGTCTTATTTTTTTACTCAAAAAAGTGATTTTTTTCCCCCCAAAAACCGTGCTTGTAAGACCGCTGCGCAAATACGGTCTGACAAAGTATTGCAACAACCGCCATATTATTCTCAAGGGTGTTAGAAAAAAAATATATAATGTTTGGGGGTTCTAAGTAATTTTATAGCAAAAAAAAAAAATGATTTTTACTTGTAAACACTGAATCTCAAAGAGAGGCTTGGTCCTTAACCACTTCAGCCCCGGAAGGATTTGCCCCCTTCCTGACCAGAGCACTTTTTGCGATTCGGCACTGCATAGCTTTAACTGACAATTGCGCGGTCGTGCGACGTTGTACCCAAACAAAATTTGCGTCCTTTTTTTCCCACAAATAGAGCTTTCTTTTGGTGGTATTTGATCACCTCTGCGTCATTTCTGATCGCCGCTATAAACAAAAGAAGAGCGACAATTTTGCAAAAGAAACCAAATTTATTACTTTTTGCTAAAATACAAATCCAAAAAAAAATATAAAAACACATTTTTTTTCATCGGTTTTGGCCGATTTATATTCTTCCTCATATCTGTGATAAAAAAAAATTGCAATCTGCGTTTATTGATTGGTTTGCGCAAAAGTTGCCGCGTTTATGGAGGATGAGAATTCATTTCTGGGGCTTTTATTTTATTTTTTATTTTTTACTAGTAATGGCGGCGATCTGTGATTTTTAGCGGTACTGCGATATTGCAATGGACATGTCGGAACATTTTGACACTTTTTTGGGTCCATTGGCATTTATACAGCAATCAGTGTTATAAAAATGCACTGATTACTGTGTAAATGCCATTGGCAGTGAAGGGGTTAACCTGTGGGGGGCTCTCTAAGGGTTAACTGTGTTCCCTGGGTGTGTTCCAACTGTCTTAGTGTTTGACTGGCAGGGGGAGAGGAGTGATAACAGCTTCCATATAGAGGAAGGCTGTGATCACTCCCTTCCCCCTCTCACAGAACGGAGATCCGTGTTTACATACACGGATCTCTGTTCTTTCACTGCGGGGGGCATCGCGGGTAGCAGGCGGAGATCGAGTCCGCCCCACCCACTCCCTGGCTCCCCCGGACACAGTGAACGTGCGAGCGCGCGCGCGCTCACAGTGCGCAATCTGGCAGCCACCATCATAAGTTTGCCCAGGAGAGCCATATTGTCGCCGTCACGGTCGGCAAGTGGTTAAGGACCGGAAGGATTTCCCACCTTAGGACCAGAGCACTTTTTGCGATTCGGCACTGCGTCACTTTAACTGACAATTGCACGTCCGTGCGATGTTGTACCCAAACAAAATTTGCATCCTTTTTTCCCCACAAGCAGAGCTTTCTTTTGGTGGTATTTGATCGCCTCTGCGTCATTTCTGATCACCGCTTTAAACAAAAAAAGAGCGACAATTTAAAAACAATATTTCTTACTTTTCGCTAAACTACAGATCCAAAAAAAAAATGTATTCATCAGTTTTGGCCGATTTATATTCTTCCTCATATTCTTGGTAAAAAAAAAAAAAATCACAATTATTGATTGGTTTGCGCAAAAGTTGCTTCGTTTACAAACCATGAGAATTAATTTCTGGCGTTTTTTACAATTTTTTTTTTTTTTACTAGTAATGGCGGCAATGACATTTATACAGCAATCAGAAATTTAAATATCCACTGATTACTGTATAAATGACATTGGCTTGGAAGGGGTTAACCTGAAGGGGGCGCTCTAGGGGTTAACTGTGTTCCCTGTGTGTGTTCTAACTGTATGGGTGCTGGGCTGCCAGGGGCATCAGAGAGCTAACTGATCCCGAGTACAGAGATCAGTAGATCTCTGACATGCCGCCTGTCAGAATGGGAAACTGCCGTGTTTACATCGGCGGTTCCCCGTTCTGGCTCTGTCACAGGGCATCGTGAATCGCTGGCGGACATCGAGTCCGCCCGACCCACATCGGTGTGTAATACATTTTAATTATATACGGCTGCTGGTACACATACAGTAGTTACAATTGACCCACCCCCTGCCACCTTCTTCCCCGCCCACCTATGTATAAACTCGGGCTGTTTGCACTTATTTGACAAAAGGGGCGGAGCTCCGTATATCGGCCCGCCCATCCCCGACATATGAGCCGCGATTTGACAGCTCCCCTCACTGTCATTGCGGCCGTAAGTCCCCGGCCCTGGCGTGCCCACCAATCCCTGGCTGTGCGGGATGTACAATCAGGTCCATAAATATTGGGACATCGACAGAATTCTAATCTTTTTGGCTCTATACACCACCACAATGGATTTGAAATGAAACGGACAAGATGTGCTTTAACTGCAGACTTTCAGCTTTAATTTGAGGGTATTTACATCCAAATCAGGTGAACGGTGTAGGAATTACAACAGTTTGTATATGTGCCTCTCACTTTTTAAGGGACCAAAAGTAATGGGACAATTGGCTGCTCAGCTGTTCCATGGCCAGGTGTGCGTTATTCCCTCATTATCCCAGTTACAAGGAGCAGATAAAAGGTCCAGCGTTCATTTCAAGTGTGGTATTTGCATTTGGAATCTGTTGCTGTCAACTCTCAATATGAGATCCAAAGAGCTGTTACTATCAGTGAAGCAAGCCATCATTAGGCTGAAAAAACAAAACAAAGCCATATAGTGATAGCAAAAACATTCGGTGTGGCCAAATTAACTGTTTGGAACATCCTTAAAAAGAAAGAGCGCATCGGTGAGCTCAGCAACACCAAAAGACCCGGAAGACCACGGAAAACAACTGTGGTGGATCACCGAAGAATTATTTCCCTGGTGAAGAAAACAACCTTCACAACAGTTGACCAGATCAAGAACACTCTCCAGGAGGTAGGTGTATGTGTGTCAAAGTCAACAATCTAGAGAAGACTTCACCAGAGTGAATACAGAGGGTTTACCACAAGATTTAAACCATTGGTGAGCCTCAAAAACAGGAAGGCCAGATTAGAGTTTGCCAAACAACATCTAAAAAAGCCTTCACAGTTCTGGAACAACATCCTATGGACAGATGAGACCAAGATCGACTTGTACCAGAGTGATTGGAAGAGAAGAGTATGGAGAAGGAAAGGAACTGCTCATGATCCAAAGCATGCCACCTCATCAGTGAAGCATGGTGGTGGTAGTGTCATGGTGTGGGCATGTATGGCTGCCAATGGAACTGGTTCTCTTGTATTTATTGATGATGTGACTGCTGACAAAAGCAGCAGGATGAATTCTGAAGGGTTTCAGGCAATATTATCTGCTCATATTCAGCCAAATGCTTCAGAACTCATTGGACGGCGCTTCACAGTGCAGATGGACAATGACCCGAAGCATACTGCGAAAGCAACCAAAGAGTTTTTTAAGGGAAAGAAGTGGAATGTTATGCAATGGCCAAGTCAACCACCTGACCTGAATCCGATTGAGCATGCATTTCCCTTGCTGAAGACAAAACTGAAGGGAAAATGCCCCAAGAACAAGCAGGAACTGAAGACAGTTGCAGTAGAGACCTAGCAGAGCATCACCAGAGATGAAACCCAGCGTCTGGTGATGTCTATGCATTCCAGACTTCAGGCTGTAATTGACTGCAAAGGATTTGCAATAAAGTATTAAAAAATGAAAGTTTGATTTATGATTGTTAATCTGTCCCATTACTTTTGGTCCCATAAAAAGTGGGAGGCACATATACAAACCATTGTAATTCCTACACTGTTCACCTGATTTGGATGTAAATACCCTCAAATTAAAGCACATCTTGTTCATTTCATTTCAAATCCATTGTGGTGGTGTATAGAGCCAAAAAGATTAGAATTGTGTCAATGTCCCAATATTTATGGACCTGACTGTATGGTCATACTGCTGTATGTCCATGGCTGCATGCACTCATCCATCTGATCCAACTTATGCCACCATTCTTATTCTAATTCTAATCAAGATTCTGGAAGATACAGTAAGCGTGCTATATTTGATTACTTGGTGTCTTTGCTGATTAACTAATTGCTGAAGTTTGCACTCTATACAACGCATTCCTGAAGTTTGCACTATATAAAACACATTTCTGAAGTTTGTACTCTATGCAACGCATTTCTGAAGTTTGCACTCTATACAATGCAATCCTTAAGTTTGCGCTCTATACAATGCATTCCTGAAGTTTGCACTCTGTACAATGCATTCCTGAAGTTTGCACTTTGTACAATGCATTCCTGAAGTTTGCACTCTGTACAATGCATTACTGAAGTTTTCACTCTGTACAACGCATTCCTGAAGTTTGCACTCTGTACAACGCATCTGTGAACTTTGCACTCTGTATGAAACGCATTCCTGAACTCTGCACTCTGTACAACACATTCCTGAACTCTGCACTCTGTACAACACATTCCTGAACTCTGCACTCTGTACAACACACTCCCGAACCCTGCACTCTGTACATAGCATCCTCCTGAGCCCTGGACTCTGTATGTAGCATCCTCCTGAGCACTGCACTCTGTACATGGCATCCTCCTCAGCACTGCACTCTGTATGTAGCATCCTCCTGAGACCTGCACTCTGTACATGGCATCCTCCTGAATTAGCACTCTGTATGTAGCACCCTCCTGAATGCTGCATATAGCATCCTCCTGAACCATGCACATAGCATCCTCCTTCCCCCTGCATGTAGCATCCTCCTGCACATAGCATACTCCTGAACCATGCACATGGCATCCTCCTGCACGTAGCATCCTCCTGAACCATGCACATAGCATCCTCCTGCACGTAGCATCCCCTTGAACCATGCACATAACATCCTCCTGTACATAGCATCCTTCTGCACCCTGCACGTAGCATCCTCCTGCACCCTGCACATAGCATCCTCCTGCACCCTGCATTTAGCATCCTCCTGCACCCTACATGTAGCACCCTCATGCACCCTGCAAACATCATCCTCCTGCACCCTGCAAGCAGCATCCTCCTGCATGTAGCATCCTGCTGCACCCTGCACCCTGCACTGGCATACAGGGGCACACTGACTACCAATATGCAGGGCCAGTGGTTACCAGTATACAAAGGACAGAGCAAATCAAGTAAAACAACTACCATGCAACTAAAAAAAATCTCAAAAGCAATAAAAGAATCTTGTTAGCTGGTTCCCTCATCTAACACGAATCAATAAAAAGAAAAAACGCAGCGCTGTCCTACATTTCATCTATAAAATTCTACAAATGGATTTATAAGTGCAATGGTAAAACATATAAATGAATATCCAGTGCAGATCAACTATGTATTGCAATATGGCAGTGATGGTGTCACCCCCTCTGCAAAAATATTTTGAGAAATTGCAGAGCTTCAATGTGCAAATAATGATGAAATCCCCTACATACAATAATAATAACAGAGATGCAAATCAACCAGTGTATTAGAAGATAGTAGTGAGGGTGTCACCCTGTCTGCAAAATGTAAGAAATAATCGCAGAGTTGCAATGTGCAAATAGTGGTGATACCCCCTATATATAATCATAATAAAATGTACAATTGATGTACACATTTTACATTTTATGCATCTCTGTTATTATTGTATGTCGGGGTTTCACCTTTATTTGCACATTGAAGCTCTGCAATTTCTCACAATAGTTTTGCAGAGGGGGTGACACCATCACTACTATATTGCAATACACTGGTTGATTTGCACTGGATAGTCATTTCTAGGTTTTATCATTGCATTTAAAGGACCATTTGTAGAACTGTATAAAGGAGGTGTAGGGTTGTGCTGTGTTTTATGGCTTTTTATTGGTATACAGAGGCCTGGACATACTGAACACCATTGAGGAAACCTCCACTTGCTGGCCACACCCACTTTTTGGCCACGCCCACAGGTGTGTGGTAGCAGTGGCATACTTTGCGTGCCGGATTAGCACCCTCACTTTTACCTTGAGCGCCACTATGGCACCACCAAAAGAAGTTGGCCGGAGCGGCCCCTTCCCGGATTGGATTGGAATTGTCCCTCCAAGTTTTTTCTCCAGCTTATCTTCTTAATATTTGGTAGTCATATCCCAAAAAATTCTGAGAAATATCATTTTTTTTAATCTAATAGAGGAAATGTGAGAAATTACCTATATATCATACAATCATTCCATGAACACGACGTACCACATACACTGAGATTCCTCAGTCTGCGCTGTATAAAATGGATGGGAAATCGGTTATATTATTTTCATTCAGCCTTTAAGCTGAACAAAAAGGATCTTTGTGTGTATCACCCGATTATTTCTAGTACCCCATAAGTGAACACATTTTGCAAGTTCCCTCTATTAATACAAGTTTAAACGAGGTTCAAAATCAGATCCCCTGACAATGCAAGCAGTCTAAAGCTGGTACCTTAAGGTGTTTTACACTATTGGAGGCTCTGTCTCGGTTTTTATCCTTACATGTGGAGATTGATACAATCTGGTTGCAGTTTGGAGGTGTCTATTGGCTCTTGGATAAAAAATAGTATCAAAATGTGAGACTGGCTAGATACGAGAGAGAATGGCAACACTAACTGGTGAGTAATGATGGGCTCGGGAGTGTTCACAACTCCACATGCCCGAGCCCGCCAGGAAGCTTACTCTGCGCAGCGCTAATCACAGGCAGTGAGACATTTCCTGATGTGCAGCTGCAGCGATCGAGAAATGTCTCACCGCCTGTGATTAGCGCTGCGCAGTGTAAACTTGGCGGGATTGGGCATGTGGAGTTGCAAACACGCCCGAGCCCATCCTTACTGGTGAGCTTTATTCCTAAGGGAGTGGAACTGACACAGATCACTTTGGTGGAGGATATATGGGGTTTTGTTTGTTTTGGCTAATTACACCTATTCATCACATGGCCTTGGACTTGAGTTTGCACCATATATATACAATTGTGTGTGTGTATATATATATATATATATGCACATTTTTTTGGACAAAAATGTTATGGATATTTTTTACATGCATTAAGACTATTATTGGTTGTGATTTTTCACATGATTTGCACACATTAATGCTCTA
This sequence comes from Glandirana rugosa, assembly GCA_018402905.1. Classification (NCBI taxonomy): domain Eukaryota; kingdom Metazoa; phylum Chordata; class Amphibia; order Anura; family Ranidae; genus Glandirana; species Glandirana rugosa. The sequence goes on from BLSH010066234.1 coordinate 1,454,241, forward strand.
TTGTGACATGTGCATGTTTTTGGATTGTATTCAATTTCACCAATTTTGTTTGATTATTGTATTTAAAGTAGCAGCATGGAAATATTTGTTTATGTACTCAGGAGCGCAGTGCTCACGCATTTTATTTTGATATTTTACCAAAACCTTGGGCAATAGTTGGTGTTTTTGTGCCTTGAAATAAACTAGTGTCATTTTTTTGTAAAAAAAAAAATTGCATTTGAAAAACCATTGTGCAATTATTATGTGACATAAATTGGAAATACCATTATTTTACTTCCCAGGGTCTCTGCTTTAAGAAAATAGATCATGTCTGGGGATTTTCTGTTATCTTCAGTCATCAACTTAAATGGATTTGAAAGCAGGAGAGTAAAAACCAACTGACTAAAAAAACAACCAACATCCTAAAATGTATTTTTATCTACCCAAAGTCACGATCAGTGCAGTTCCAAGGGTTCTCCCCCCTTTTATTTACATCCAGGGGGTCCTTGCAGGATTGCTTATCCTTTTCCTCTCACACCCCTCCCCTTCCCCTAAAAAAAAAAAATTATATAGATAAGCTAAGATATAGATTGTATAGTATGTGTGTGTTCCTGACTTCCTCTATTAACTCCAAACCTCCCCCTTTTCCCCTCCAAACCTCAATTATCTCCTTCAGTCCTTGTGTGTGTATGAT
>BLSH010066234.1:1455238-1474466 GCA_018402905.1 Glandirana rugosa
CCCCCAAAAAAGAGATAAGATAAGCTAGATATTGTTTAGCTAAGATAGTGATGTGATAAGATGTATATGTATATATGCTGTATACATAGAATGATATGTATTGATAGATATTATATAAACTGTGTCTTTCTGACTCCTTTTGCCATCTGCTATTAATTCCAGAACCTCTCCTTTTCATCTCACTTCTGCTTGTTTGAAAAAAATAAAACAAAAATACACAAAAAAATAGATATCTATAAAGTCTATCCATATGTTATATATATAATAAGATAGATATTATAGATAGATAAAATATATATTATAGTTAATGTCCATGTAAACAATTTTTTATGAAAAAACTAGAGGGGGAAAGAGGGGTCTGTTTGGGACTTTGAATGAGACGCATGGGACCATGCGCCTCCACCCCTAAATCTATGTATAAAAGAGGGTTGGGACTTTCGATGAGGCATGTGAGAAATGGCTCAAAAATCAGTCCGAAAAAATGGAAAATTTACAGATACTTACCGTAATTTTCCTTTCCTGATAGACTCCATGGCAGCATACGTATAGGACCCCTCTCCCATAAATCTTCCCAGCAGACGTGTTCCGTAAATAGCCTACTCCAGGCCTTGGGGAGGGGACTCCTGCTGCCATGGAGTCTATCAGGAAAGGAAAATTACGGTAAGTATCTGATAGTAAATTTTCCATTTTCCTGACAGACTCATATGGCAGCATACGTGTGGGAAATAACTCGCTGCAGACACGGGTGGGGATTGCTGGGAGAGTAAAGATTTAATTACTAATATTATTGTCTACAGACAAGACACAAGCACCAAAGTTAACTGAGAAAAGAGCCGCTGGCTCAACACAATAGTGAGACATGAACGTGTCTATGGACGACCAGGAAGCCGCCCTACAAATCATATCTGGCGCCACAAGCTGCCCATGACGTTGCGATACCTCAGGTGGAATGGGCCGTCACTGCCTCCGGAGGAGTCATGCCCTTTGCCCTGTAAGCCCACTGAATGGTCTGAACGATCCAGGATGATATTGATCTTGTCGAGGCCTTCATTCCCTTATTTTTCCCCTGTATCAGAATAAAGAGGTGCTCCGACTTGTGGAAAGGAGCTGTAGCCTCCAGATATTGACTCAATGTGTGACCCACATCCAGAGGGTGAATTTCCATGCTATTTGCTGAATTGTAGGTTGGAAGTACAATTTCCTGGTTCTCGTGGAAAACCGAAGACACTTTCGGTCTAGCCCCTAGCACGGGAACTAGGACCACTCTGTCGGGAAAAAAGGTGAGGAAGGGTTCCACCGAACCCAAGTCTCTGATCTCAGACACTCGTTTCGCCGAGGTGACAGCAACTAGGAAGACCGTCTTCATTGTCAACTCCTTAACTGACAGCCGCTTGCTGGAACTAGAGCCAAGGTTTGACAAGAAATCCAAAACGAGTGGAAGATCCCACTTGGGAAACCTTGACTTCTTCTGAGGCCTAAGCCTCATTGCTCATTTGAAGAATTGGCAAACAAGATGATTACCGGCCCAGGAACAGCCCATGAAGGCCGAAATTGCTGAGACTTGGACCCATAATGAGCTGACTGAAAGCCCAAGGTCAAGGCCAGATTGCAAGAAGCCAATGATATCTGGAGCACTTGGACTGATAACCGAGGCAGATCTGGAGTCCATATAATGCGAGAATTTTGACCAGATGCGCTCGTAAACTCTATTGGTACTTTTTCTTCTTGCACTCAGAAGAGTCGGGATTGCCTCCTGTGGGCAGCCTAGGGCTTCCAACCTTCCCCTCTCAAGAAGCAAGCCCTGAGGTGCAGATACGCAGGGCAGGGATGCAGCTTTGCTCCTTGAGCTTGAAGATCTGGTCTGGAGGGAAGGGGAACTGGGTCCCTAAAGCTGAGGCACATCAGCAGTGGAAACCAAGGCCTGTTGGGCCAGAACGGTATTACCGCAATGATCTCCACTGCCTCTGTCCTGAGTCTCCGAAGAAAATGAAAGACTAGTGGTACCGGAGGGAAGGCGTATGCCCGGCCAAACCTCCACAGGTCCGAAAACGCATCAATGCCGATAAATTGCAAAGGTACTTCTGAGCAAACGCCATTATTGGCTACACCTCCCGTAGCAAGGAGCCGCTGCTGGTCCCCCCTTGCCTCTTTACATATGCCGCCGCGGCTGTATTGTCCATCTGAATCATTACTGAGGCATTCGACGTCAGGTGACGGAATGCTTGCAGAGCCTTGAATGCAGCCCGCAACTCCAGAATGTTGGAGACTATACCCTGGGCCGGAAAGTCCCACTTGCCTTGCGCCACCTCTGACAAGCAGTGAGCGCCCCAGCCCCAGTTGCTGGCATCTGATGTCATTGTTAGCCAGGTGGCCAGAATTAGAGAGTGGCATCTGGAGAGGTTCTCACGCCTCATAGAGGAGGTTATCCGGATGCGCTGTGACTCACCATGAGACCTCCACTGCTTCAGGAACCCTCTCTGAAAGGGTCTCATCCTCCACTGAGCCAACTTCACCATAGGGATGGATGCCGTCATTGTACCTATCACCTTCATGCACTGGAGGGCTGAGAGCCACTGAGAAGAGAGAGCTTGGTCCACACGGTCCCGAATCACTGTAATTTTCTCCTCCGGGAGTGAGATCGTGCCTGCCTTCATATCGAAGAGAGCACCCTGGAAAACTAGGGACTGTGAAGGTACCAGATGACTTTTGTCCCGATTCATGAGCCAACCGAATTCCAGAAGGGTTGAGATGACTAAGTCCCGATGTTCCAACAGCTGGAGCTTGTCTTGGGACAGGAGGAGGAGATCGTCTAGGTCAGGCATCCTCAAACTACGGCCCTCCAGCTGTTGCGAAACTACACATCCCATGAGGCATTGTAAAACTCTGACATTCACAGACATGACTCGACATGATGGGAATTGTAGTTCCTGAACAACTGGAGGGCCATAATTTGAGGACTCCTGGTCTAGGTAGTGGAACAGACGAACTCCCTTGACCCTCAGCACAGCTACCATGGCTAGCAGAACTTTGGAGAAGACACGAGGTGACGTGGTTAGGCCAAACGGGAGGCAAGTAAATTGACAATGCAACTGGCCTACTGCAAAGCGGAGATATTGCTGGAACTATAAATACACCGCTATCGGGACGTGAAAGTAAGCATCCTTGAGGTTGATTGACACCAACCAATCTCCTGGCTGAACCGACTGCTGTATGGTATGCAGGGACTCCATTTTGAACTTCTCCTTCTTTATGAAACGGTTGAGGTAGGTCAGATCTTTAACCGGCCTCCACGAGCCGTTTTTCTTCTGGACAAGGAATAAAGGAGAATAGATCCCCAGGCCCCGATCTGAACTTGGTACGGGCCTGACTGCCTCCTGCCCCAGAAGGGAATTTATGTAATCTGACAAGACCGCTCTCTTTTACTTTGAGAATGGAATAGTCGTTGGGATAAACCTTTGCGTGGGTATCTGGGAAAACAACCCATGCGTGGCCTGTAGACACCGTTTTGAGCGTCCAGAAATCTCTGATCGAGGCCGCCCAGGCATGCCCGAAATGGCATAAACGAGCCCCTACCGGGCATGCTTGGGTGGGCCCAATATCAAAAGGACCTCTGAAGAACCTCCCTTCGTTGTCTTCTGCTGAGCTGAGCGCTTAGTCCTCCAGGATCTGCCGAACTCCCGCCCAGGCTTATAGCTATGAGCTTCCCTGGCCCGATCAAAGCTCTGCTTCTTAGATGAGGAGCGCCTCTGCCCCTGCTGGCGCCAGTCCTGAGGAAGGAACCCCGATTTTCCACCCATGGCTCGGGATATGGCATCATTCAGCTTATTACCAAAGAGGGATTCCCCCTCAAAGAGGATCCGGCACCAAGCCTGCTTGGATGCTGAATCCGCCCACCATGGGCGGAGCCAAAGAGCCCGCTTGGCCATAACTGACGCCATCATAGCCCGCGCCACAAGGCGGATAATGTCCAGAGATGCCTCCCCCAGGAAGGCTGAAGCCATCCTGCGTTCTTGAATGGGTGACTTCTGTGCCTCTTCGGCGGAGAATTCTGCCAACGATGCTTCCACTTTATCTGACCATGCCTCCATGGCCTTAGAAATTGCTGCCAAGGCTAAGGCTGGTTTACATGCCATGCCTGCGGACATATATATCCGTTTAAGATCCGCATCAATCCACTTCTCCAAAGGATCTTTAAAAGAGACTGTATCTTCCAATGGAAGCGTTACATATTTCACCAGCCTCATTAAGGCTGCATCCACCCTTGGAGCTGTCTCGAGGTGCTTCACCTCTTCCTCCTTAAAAGGGTACATCCTCTGTACCTTTGATGCCAATGAGCCCCTCCTCTCCACCTTGGCCCATTCGTCTGAAATAATTTCACCCAATTCCGGCAGGAAGGGAAAATTGGTGCGCTCCTTACTGAGCTGCTTGAATAGCCTCTTCTGTTTTGGAGACAAAACCGCCGGGTCCTCCAAGTCCAAGGCCTCCTTCACGGTCTCAACCAAGGAAGGGACTAAGGCGTAACTGAACCCAACCTCAAGAGCCACATCTGACTCCTCGTCGGAATGAAATGGCGACTGGCGTCTGGGCTGAGAAGAATCCCACAGATCCTCAGACTGATCTTCCAAGGTAAATGATCTTGAAGGTGCCACGGGAGGGGCTTGAGGCTGACGGGTATCTCTCTCTTGAAGAGAATCTCTGACCACCCGCTTAACCAATTGCTCCAAATGCTGGATAGGGTTTTCCCTTTCATCAACTGCTTTCTTGTAGCAGCGGTCACAGAGGGATTTATCTGCTGAAACTGCCACTTTGCATCCCCAGCTTGTTCTGCCGTCCCTTTCCCCTGAACGGGAAGAGTGCAGACAGGAGCTGTCTCTGACGTGGCGTCCTGCGTCTGAGTGCGCTACATGACGCCCCGATTTAGATGATGAATGATGGTGAGATTTGGAAAAACCACTTTGCCTGTGCGAACTCCGGTGAGAGCCAGACCTAGACGGCTATACGAGAAACAGAGAGAGAGAAGGAGGTGTTTTTAGATCAAATAAGCCTGCTCCAGACAGAGACATTCCCAACATAACCAGTCCTCCCCCTCCCTCAGCCCTCCCCCTACATGCAGGACCACTAGGTACCTGTTGGGCAACGGCTGACCACCAGGGGGCAGAGGAGAGTCCATGGTTACTGTCACCTAGGGGAAGAGAAAGAGTAAGCATCGTGCTGACACAACCCACTCTCCCCCCTCCCCTGCGTTGCTCACATACCTGGGGAGACCAAGAGCACAGCCTGGGGAAGATGCCGCTATCCCTGCAGTCATTCCCGAGGCTTGTGCGGCTCCCCAGGCTTAATAAGCCCACAGTGACCTCATCAACTGGCGCCAGCCAGCGCCATGGCGCGCGCATGCATGAGCCAAGCCTCGCTCTCGTCCTGCGAACGCGCATGCGCAGACTGTTCGCGGGACCCGACCAAGAAGTTGGTGGCCGGAGCACCGCCTCCGGCCACCATTACTGTCAGCAGGAAAGCACCGCAAAAGGAGTAAAACAACAGGTAATGACAAAAACAAACACTTGCTGCCATTATCCATAGGAGGTTCAAATCTCACCACTCCACCGCCCAGAGCCGACCAGGACCCTCCAGTGTCCAGCATTCAGCAGATTAGGGCCACCCGCTCTCAGCAGGGCATCTGGCCAGCGCACACATCTCCAATCCACTTCAGCGCTTACTCTGCATATACCCCATACCCCGCTCTCAGCTGGGGCGTATCGGGGGGAACATATTCCACTGGTCACAGGCAACTGTCACGCGGTGGGAAATCTTCAGGTAGTCCAACCGAACCATAGTCCACAAGGAGGAGGACAAAAAAGGAACACGTCAGCTGGGAAGGAGCAAAGATTTATGGGAAAGGGGTCCTATGGGGTAGTAGTGGAGGCGGGGCCTTACCCACACGTATGCTGCCATAGGAGTCTGTCAGGAAAACATGTATTTGTTCTCTTGAAACAATAAATAGCACAACATATTGCAGTAAATACATACATGAGGTAGTAACCGTAGATACATAAAAATAGCAGCATAGCTTATTACATTGTATGTTGTAGGATTGTCAGGAAGCCCACAGGACGATCCGATCGTTCCGGCGCACGTGCATGCGCACTGGCACACCGATGCGCACGTGCATGCACAAAGGTCCACAAAGGACCTCCGCAGCTCTGCATGCACTCCAGCAAGGCCGCAGAGTGGCCGAGGACTATGTCTTGGACTTTAGACGCTGGAGTGCAGACACTGATTGGAAAGATGCCGTCCTCTGTCATCAGTTCTGCCTGGGCCTCTCTGAAAGTTTAAAGGATGAACTTGCCCCGGTTAGAATACCGAATTCCCTGGAAGCGCTGATCAATCCATCCAAATTGAGCGATGCCTAAGGGAGCGCAGAGCGAAGAGATTTACCCAGCAGTTCCGCCACACCTGGGTGCTGCCAAAAGCACCTGTTCCGGCCCCCAGAGGTCCTACATCCTCTATGCCAGAGGTCTCCGAACCCATGCAGTTGGGTGTGATCCGTACCTCTCTGACCCCGGAATGGAACACGCAAACGTGTGAACAACCTGTGTCTGTACTGCGGAGAGGCCGGACACTTTGTACGCACATGTCCTGCCAAACTGCGTAAGTGCCTATCTTTATCCTCTCATAATCAGTCACCCTTGCCTGCCATGTCTGCAAGCTCAGCTCACATTACTCGTTCCAGCTGCCGGGAAGAACCGTGTCGATGACCGCAATTATTGAATCTGACGCTTGTAGTTGTTTTATCGACCAGTCCTTTGCCATGCAACAGCATATCCCACTACAAACCAGAGACAAGAACTTGCGGTATTCCTGGCTGATGGGTCTTGTATTAGGTCTGGAATGGTTACCAAGGAGACCCCACCTATACTGACTGTCATTTCTGCCAACCATCGAGAATTGCTGGATGCCGTCTCACCCCCTTTATTCCCCATCATCCTGGGCCTACCTTGGTTGCAGGGCCATAACCCCCAAATAGACTGGAAGACTGGGAATATTGTGTTTTCATCTTTATAATGCCAAGAACACTGTCTGGAGACACAATCCCCATTATCATCCACGATCCTGCTGTGCACCGACACAGACCCTGAGCTACGTCAGCTGGTTCCAGACACCTATCATGAATTCCTGGATGTCTTCAGTAAGCGTGGACCTTACCTCCACACCGGCCCTATGACTGGCCCATCAAACTTCTTCCAGGAGCCGAAATCCCCCTCGGCCGCATTTTCCCTTTGTCAAAACGGGAATCAGGAGCATTAAAAGACTATATTGATGAGAACCTACGGAAGGGGTTCATCCATCCATCTACTTCTCCAGCTGGCGCAGGCATATTGTTCGTGGAGAAGAAGGACCATTCCTTGAGACTGTGTGTGGATGTAAAAAGTCAAACAAAGTAACAATAAAGAATCGCTATCCCCTTCCCTTGGACTCAAATCGGCATGTATTTTCACTAAACTTGATTTGAGGGGAGCCTATAACCTGATTCGTATAAGAGAAGGGGATGAATGGAAGACCGCTTTTCGCTCTTGGTACGGACACTTCGATTACCTAGTGATGCCCTTCGGCCTCTGCAATGCCCCAGCCACCTTCCAGTATTTCCTCAATTACTTCTTCAAGGACTTCCTAGACATTTTTGTTGTTATCTATCTGGATGACATCTTAATCTTCTCTGTGTCACTGGAGATGCATCGTGGGCATGTCAAGAGTGTGCTGTGTCGGCTCCGGGAGCATGGACTCTATGCCAAGGCCGAGAAATGTGACTTTGAGGGACAGAGCATCCAGTTCCTGGGCCTAATCATCTCCACCAATGGAATTAAGATGGATCCCCAAAAAGTCGCAGCGATATTGGATTGGCCAGATCCCACAGACAAGAAGGGGATACATCGCTTCCTGGGTTTTGCCAATTTCTATCGCAAATTCATTAAAAAGGTTTCGGACATCATCCACCCTATCACACAGCTTACCAAGCAGGGTGCCATTTTTGCTGGACTGAGGAGGCAGAAGTCGCCTCTGAAACTTTGAAAAAGCGATTTACGGTCACACCTGTTTTGAACCATCCTGATTCTGCCTTACCCTACATCGTTGAAGAGGATGCCTTTGAAAGTGCCATCGGAGCCATTCTTTCTCAACTCCAAGGCCTCACGGAGACGACACACCCAGTGGTGTTCTTCTCACGGAAGCTTTCACCAGCTGAGTGAAATTATGATTGTAGGAGATCGAGAGTTGCTGGCGATCAAAGCCGGCCCTGGAGGAATAGAGATACTTGTCGAGGGAGCAGCAAATCCGATCCTGATCTACACAGATCTTAAAAATTTGGAATATCTGAGATCTGCAAAATGCCTAAAGCCCCGTCCAGCCTGTTGGGCACTTTTCTTCTCAAGATTCATATTCCACATAACTTACAGGTCCGGATAAAAAAACACCAAGCCTGATGCATTGTCACGCATGTTTGAGGATCCGAGGGACATTCCTAACCCAGATACCATTCTACCAGCTGGTAATTTCTTGCTGTTGCACACCAGTCTATTGACACAATTGCATTTGGAATAAGAGCTCTCGAAGCAAGGCATTGGGATTACTCAGACCTCTGCCCATACCTGACAGACCTTGGAATATGATTTCAATGGATTTTAGAGTTGAACTTCCACCCTCCAATCAATGCACTGCCATCTTTGTAGTCGTAGATCGCCTATCGAAGATGGCACATTTAGTTCCTTTAAGAGATACACCTTCGGCCGCAGAAACTGCCATGAGTCTTCATCAAAGAGATTGTTAGACTCCATGGTGTACCAAAGAATATTGTCTTGGATCATGGTGTTCAGTTCACCTCCAAGTTTTGGAAGGCTTTATGTGGAACTTTACAGATCAAACTCTCCATTTCATCCGCCTACCATCCCCAGACCAACGGGCAGACTGAGCGCATCAATCAGACCCTGGAACAGTACATTCGATGCTTCACCTCCTTCGTTCAGGACAATTGGGTAGCGTTGCTTCCCTTGGCGGAGTTTGCATACAATAACTTCAATCATTCAGCTACCCAATAGTCTCCCTTCTTCGCCAACTATGGATTTCATCCCACCTTCCTACCTGACCTTGTTCCCGAATCCTCCGTTCCTGCAGTTCAGGATACCTTGCACTTCTTCTCTGCAATAACTTACTGCTACAAGAGACCATTGCAAAGGCTCAGTAAGACAGCAAGAGGTCGTTTGACAGGAGGAGAAGAGGGGAACTGGCTCTGCAATCAGGAGACCAGGTTTGGTTATCCACTACCAATTTAAGGATGGCATGTCCTTCAAAGAAGCTGGCTCCAAGATTTGTCGGACCCTTCCCGGTAAGGAGGAAAATTAACAACGTATCTTTTGAATTGTCTTTGCCAGAATCCTTCAAGATTCATCCGGTGTTTCATGTGTCCCTGTTGAAACCTACGGTGCCCGACCCATTTCCTGATCGCTGCTCTAAACCTCCAACACCTGTTATCATTAAAGGTATGAAGAACTTGAGGTTGAGGCTATCGTTGACTGCAGGAGAAGAAGGGGCCAGACACAGTACCTGAACAAGTGGAAAGGTTATGGTCCGGAAGAAAATTCCCGGGAGCCTGCACACCGGAGGGTGCCCATAGGGAGGGGGCAATGTCAGGAAGCCCACAGGACGATCCGATCGTCCCGGCACACGTGCATGCGCACTGGCGCACCGTTGCGCACATTAATGCGCGTGTTTTATACAAACGTTGCCGCCAGAAGGACTATTTAAGCTGGGCTACTGCACTGGCACATCGCTGTTTGGTCTTCAGCTTCTGCGTTCCTGAACACTGTGTTCCTGTTTGCCTGTCTTCTGTGGCCATGACACGGCTCTTCATCATTGTCTGATAGATGCCTGACCTGACGCTAGCCTGCCTTGTGACCTGTCTTGCCTGTTCCTTCTGCCTGCTGATTTGCCTGAACGTTGCCAACCCGGCCTGCCTGATCCTGCTCTGATGTCCAGCCAGTCTGTTCCAGCATCCTGCTCTGCTGTCCAGCCAGTCTGTTCCAGCAACCTGCTCTGCTGTCCAGCCAGTCTGTTCCAGCAACCTGCTCTGCTGTCCAGCCAGTCTGCTCCAGCTTCCTGCTATGCTGTCCAGCCAGTCTGTTCCAGCATTGTGCTCCGCTGTCCAGCCAGTCTATTCCAGCATCCAGCTCTGCTGTCCAGCCAGTCTGTTCCAGCATCCTGCTCCGCTGTCCAGCCAGTCTGTTCCAGCATCCTGCTCTGCTGTCCAGCCAGTCTGTTCCAGCATCCTGCTCCGCTGTCCAGCCAGTCTGTTCCAGCATCCTGCTCTGCTGTCCAGCCAGTCTGTTCCAGCATCCTGCTCTGCTGTCCAGCCAATCCGTTCCAGCATCCTGCTCTGCTGTCCAGCCAGTCTGTTTCAGCATCCTGCTCTGCTGTCCAGCCAGTCTGTTTCAGCATCCTGCTCTGCTGTCCAGCCAGTCTGTTTCAGCATCCTGCTCTGCTGTCCAGCCAGTCTGCTCCAGCTTCCTGCTTTGCTGATTCTCAGACTAGGCACTCGCCATGCTCCTGTGGCTGCTGTATCCCTCCCAGCAACCCACGAGCCGGAGTTGTAGGAGAGGTCTCCCTCTACCTTCTGGCTCGCCTCCCAGGTACGCAACAAGGATAGATGAAAAAAGGGGACATGTGGAAACATCTTACCATATTGCATCTATATAGGCCCAATGCATGTTTGTGGATTTATTGCACTTCTTCAGGGGTGGATGTATCAAATAATATATAGAAAAACATAATTATATCAGTATGATCTAGTGATATACCCAAGCAGTGGTGAGAAAATATAGGTAAAGGGAAGTGAAGTTACCTACCCTTAAGAATATTCACATATCAGCTGTATATAGAGCATGTAGAACTGGAAGACAATGGCTTTTTATTAAATTATTTCTTACTGTGGGTTTCTGACTCCTTGTGACAGCCTTCATTAGCTTCCAAATCTCTCCTTTCCCCCCTCACTTCTGTTAATCTGAAAAGAACAGTGGATGTTCATTGTGGCTGTCTGCACTGCTCTATGCGCACTACACGCCCCATAGCCCACAGTTCCCAGACCATCTCAGGAGACAGAAAGAAAGGGAGTCTATGTTCTTACATACAGGGGGGGGGGCCATGAAGAAATAATGTAGTCACCCTCCAACAGGAAGTCACATGACAGCAGCATAGAAATAAAAAAAGAATTAGGAAATTTGGAGGCGGCTAAGAGCAATATTGGGTACTTTTTGGGGTGAATAATACATACTTGAATAGAATAAATATTGTTTTCACTCTTGGACGTTTCTCAGCTATTTCAGGTCTCCAAATTAACCCTTGGAAAACAACAGCCTTATGCATACATGGCAATACCCTTTTCTTGCCTGGACAGGGAGGATTCACGCCGTAAAGATGACGGTTCTACCTAAAATCTTCTACTGCTTCTGGCCGTTACCAGTGAGAGGCCCCCATTCTTCCATTTCCTCCTACAAAACTGGATACTCCATTTCATTTGGGCCCAGAGACACCCAGAGTCCCCAGACCGCAAAGTGACTTGGGGGTTCCTAATCTTTCTAGATATTATGTGGCGGACCAGATTTCCCCACTTTCTATGCTCCATGCAGTCTCGGATGTTCCCCTCTGGGTGCCTCTAGAACTGTACAACTGTGCTCCGATTTCACTGCAGGCCTTGCTTTGGCTCCCTCACAAATTACGTCCTTTCTCCCTGAGCCCCTTCATGTTACATAGCTTGAGGCTATGGGATTTGGATCGATACTCAGCCATTTATTGTCCTCCTTTCCTTCTGATGTCCACCTATGCATATGGTAAGACCCACTCCCACATGTCAACAAGCCCTGGGGTCCCTGGCCTCATTCCAACTATTTATACATCCTTGAATGGCCACCCGTCATCAGCTTCTCTTTCTTATATGTCCCAATGGGAGTGGGATCTCCAGGCACCCAGAGATCTGGAGGACTGGAAAACAGCTGCCAAATGCTCTTTTAATACCAACACACTTGAGGCTGTGTACAAGGAACTCCTGAGGGGGATACTGGGTCCCTGCCTGGGTCACCCATGCCTATTCCAAGTGTAGCCACAGATTCTTTGAAAACTGTGGCCAATGGGGGACATCCTGCACATCTGGTGGTCCTGCCCGAGACTGGTGGGGTTCCTCTTTATACAGCTAAGCAGATCACAGTCTAGGCTTGGAAGACCCCATGCATGCCTACCAGGGGGTGAAGACAAGTATAACTGCTTTGATGCTCAATGAGCAAATGTCCAACCATTGATTTGTTACCAGTGTCTCACGCTCCAACTGGCCTGTTCTGGTCTCATATGGCTGCTTCCTCTGAAGCTTCCTATTCCAAAATGTCCCTTTCCCCTTCCCCCTCTCCTTCCTTTCCCTGGTCTCCTTTTCTGGTCTCTCTCTCTTTTGGAGGGTCATAGTCCCTCGGGGCCAGCTCCCTGCAAAGGGAGGGTGGGTCACTTCCAAGGTGATCATATTAAGGCCTTAGGGATATGGCTCCCTGTCACCTCTGTATACAGTTGTCCATTCAGTGTTATCTGGTATCAGATACGATGTCTATAGCCCAAATTGGTATTATTTCTGTAATAGGGGATCATCACTCAGCCCCTGCGCAGGTCAACTATGTGTCTGTTCTTCCTCTCACCCAACAATAAGAACAACATTGACACACAATAGAATATAGATTTCTTATACCAGAGTTTAGTGTCACTTATTTAACATCTTACAAAAAAGGAGTGTGATTGGCCAGCTGTAATGGGAGGAGGAGGCTCTGATTTTTTTTGTGACACTAAACCATATCTTTTTCTGAAAATCCATATTATCCTCTAGTTAATGGGCCTGCAATCTATTTTTCATTAAATAATGTCTTACTGTGTTTTTCTGCCTCCTTGTAACATCTTCGATGAGCTCCCACATCTCTCCTTTTTCCACTCACTTCTGTGCATTTTTATACAAGTAGTGTACATTTGTTGCAGTCATCTGCAATGCTCTATACACATTGCAAATCCCACAGCCCTTAGTCCACAGCTCATAGACCACAGCCCACAAGAAACAAAGCTCTATGCTCTTGCTTACAGTGGGACATGGATAACTAATGTAGCCACCCTCCAACAACAAAACAGATCATAATTTTATTTAAAAATGGTGATTTGGAGGAGTCGTAGAGCAGTAAAAGGTACTTTCTGGGGGTCAAGAATACATACAAGAATAGAATATATGTTTTAGAGTCACTTTAACATCCTGCAAAAAAAGGAGAGGATTGGCCGGCTTTAGGGGAGGAGGAGGCCGGATTTTTTTTAAAAACAATATCCTTATTTTTCCAAAGTAATTAATTTGGTTATTTGAAATGCTCTATACACTTTACAAAGCCCACAGTCCACAGCCCATCTAGGGAGTGAGAAACAGAACTCTATGCTCTTGCTTACAGTGGGACATGGAGATTTAATGCAGTCACCCTCCAACAGCAAGTCAGATAATAATTTAAAAAAATGGAGATCAAGAATACATACAAGAATAGAATATTTTTTTTTAAAACAGAGTTTAGAGTCACTTTAACATCCTGCAAAAAAGGAGAGGATTGGCCGGCTGTAGGGGAGGAGGAGGCCGGATTTTTTTTTTTTAAATCCTTATTTTTCCAAAGTAATTAATTTGGTTATTTGAAATGCTCTATACACTTTACAAAGCCCACAGTCCACAGCCCATCTCAGGAATGAGAAACAGAACTCTATGCTCTTGCTTACAGTGGGACATGGAGATCTAATGCAGCCAACCTCCAACAGCAAGTCAGATAATAATTTAAAAAAATGGAGATTTGTGTCAGAGCAGTAAACATTTATTTTTTTGGTTAAAAATACATACTTCAATATATTTTGCAAAAAAGTGATTGGCCGCTTTTTTATTTTTAATTTTTGCACTAAACAATGTCCTTTTGTTCCTTTCCTGCATGCAGGCTTCCTCTGTTATTGCACCTGCATTCACCCTGGGCAGTGTGCGGGCAGCCTATAGAGGTGGAAGAGGACACAGCATCTGCACATGCACCACCATGTCAAAATTTGACATGCAGGCAGGAGCGGGTGCACAGATCTGAATGCACACCAAGGTTGATTTACTAAAACCAGAGAGTGCAAAATCTGGTGCAGCTGTGCATTGTAGCCAATCAGCTTATAACTTCAGCTTGTCCAAAACTAGCTTTGAGGAAAATTCCTGGAAGCCGATTGGTTTCCATGCACAGTTGCACCAAATGTTGCACTCTCCAGTTTTAGCAAATCAACTCTAACATGTGCACCTGGAATATGGCTTTAAAGTAGTTCTATAGGTAGTAGGTTTTTGATTTTAATGCATTCTATGCATTAAGATAAAGAACTTCTATGTGCAGCAGCCCCGTCAGCCCCCAATACTTACCTGAGCCCCATCTCAATCCAGCGGTGTTGCACAAGAGCCTCAGCTGTCCAGGAGTCTCACTCCTCATTGGCTGATACAGCAGCTGGTGCCATTGGCTCCCACTGCTGTCAAAGTCAGTGAGACATTGAGGAGGGGGGGCGAGGTCAAGCCGTGGCTCTGTGTCTGAATGGATGCATAGAGCAGCAGCTCGGCTAGAGTGCCCCATAGCAAACGGATTTCTCTGGGTACACTTGGCAGGAGGGAGGGGCCAGAAGCCCCATCGAGGGAACTGAGAAGGAGGAGGACCTGGGCTGCTCTGTGCAAAACCACTGCACAGAGCAGGTAAGTATGACATATTTGTTTTATTTAAACAAACAAAAGAAAAGACTTTAATGTCACTTTAAGGAACCCTTAACATTGGCACATGTTTTGAACCTTCTGAGAAAGAAACAAAAGTACAGTGCTCACCTCACTGACAATGGAGACCAAACAGGGGAGAGATTTGTTCACTTTGGCTTTCTCACTGTTTTCTTTTCATTTTATCTTTCATTGCTTGTGAATTGTGTTGCCCTTCATGATCTGAAATGCAGTAAAATCATTAATTATTTGGACCACTCAATAAAATAAGTCATCTGTATAATAAAGAAGCCCCTATTTCTATGTGGAGGAATAAAAACTAAATAAACTCAATTAAAACCTGTTTCTTTTCATTTATTTATGATTGCATTTATTAAAACAGTCATTGTCTAGCAACCTGGAGCCCAGTCTGCAGCCCACTGGTAGCGGTTGTGCACCCCTAGGACCCCAGCTGTCCTTATTGAAAATGGGAGAAAAACAACTTTAAAGGAGCTGAAGCATCAACGAAATCTAGTGTCTCTGACCATCTCCTGTAGCAATGTCCACAGTCTCTGACCATCTCCTGTAGCATGTCCACAGTCTCTGACCATCTCCTGTAGCATGTCCACAGTCTCTGACCATCTCCTTTAGCATGTCTCCAGTCTCTCACCATCTCCTGTAACATGTCCAAAGCCTCTGACCATCTCCCGTAGCATATTCGCAGTCTCTGACCCTCTCCTGTAGCAGGAGAAGACAGTCAAATGCTCGCAGCACTCAGTGGTCAGAAGCACACCCCTGAAGAAGGTGGTGCGCCCATGAAACATGTTAGTGTGCATATGTGAGGCTGCAGAAACACTTGGATGTTCTACCTCATGTCATCCTTCTATGTACTTGCTGTATACTTATGCACCTTTGTGAGTATGCATTTTATTGCATTTTTTATCAATAAATTTCATTTTTACACGGATAATCCACTAGAGTTTTGCGCCTTCCCTTTCTTTGATTTTGTATCTTATGTAGCATGTCCACAGTCTCTGACCATCTCTTGTAGCATTTCATATAATTATTATGTGGGATCACCTTGGTTCACAGTTGAAGCCCCCTAAACCTTAACATTTGACCGCCAATGACGTGTCAAGTAACCAAAGTATCACCTGCATATCTCAAATACTCCATGGTAAGTGAACATATTCTGCTAGTTCCAGACAAACAAGTATGTTGAAAATCTGATCCCCTCAGCTTGATGTGAGAACAATCTGACCATCTGTACAATCTTTAGATCTTCCAATCACTATGCATGGTTAAGGCCCACCTAATTGTATACAAAAACGTAATCAATTTTTAGGTAGGCCACAACACAAGTAGCGGTTGGTATGAGGCTTATTTAAAGTGTTTGCTACCCCAACATTTCATATTCCTGATCTGTGCCTGCTGTACCATGTACTTGTATGAGAAAGTCTCCTGTTCTCTTTGTGATGCTTCCTTTGTGTGAAATCCCTGGTGTTCCTGCCAGTCCCTCTGATTTCCTATTAAAAACTGACCACAGGTAGGTAGGCCACAACACTTTTATTCCTATTACAAGGAATGTAAACATGTCTTGTAATAGAAATAAGGGTGACAGATCCTCTCTATGGAGAGATCTTTGGTAAAAAAGACCCCAAATCTCTCTTTTACCTTTAACCACTTAAGGACCGAGCCTCTCTTTGAGATTCAGTGTTAAAATCATTTTTTTTTGGATAAAATTACTTAAAACCCCCAAGCATATATTTTTTTTGTAACACCCTAGATAATAAAATGGTGGTCGTTGCAATAATTTATGCACACTGTATTTGCAAAGCGGTCTTAAAAGCGCAATTTAAGAAAAAAAAAAAAATAACTTTTTTGAATTAAAAAATAAGACAACAGTAAAGTTAGTCCATTTTTTTCTATATTGTGAAAGATAATGTTACGCAGAGTAAATTGATACCCAACATGTCATGCTTCAAAACTGCGCCCGCTAATGGAACATGGTGACAAACTTTGGCAGTTAAAAATCTCCGTCGGTGACGTTTAAACATTTCTGCAGGTTACCAGTTTTGAGTTACAGTGGAGGTCTAGTGCTAGAATTATTGCTCTCGCTCTAATGATCGTGGTGATACCTCACATGTGTGGTTTCAACACCGTTTTCATATGAAGGTGGGACTTACCATGCGTTTGCTTCTGCATGCGAGCTCGACGGATCAGGGCGATTTAAATTTTTTTTTGCTTCTTATTTATTTTACTCTTTCTTTTTACAATGTCCATTTAAATAAAAAAATGGGTCACTTTTATTCCTATTACAAGGAATGTAAACATTCCTTGTAATAGAAAAAAAGAATGACAGGACCTCTTAAATATGAGATCTGGTGTCAAAAAGACCTCAGATCTCATATTTACACTAAAATGCAAATTAAAAAAAAAAAAAAAATTGGAAGTGATGTTTGATGTCACTTCTGCCATTCAATGCTATGGAGCCAAGCGGGGGCCATCTTCCCCTCAGTCAGCAAACAGGCATTGAGGAGAGAGGACCCGATCATCTCTGCTGCTACTGATGGCTCCAGTAAGAGGCGGAGAGGACCGGAAAGCAGCGGGAAGGGGGTGCTTATAATGACGGCGGGCGGTCCATAAGTGGTTAAAAGCAAAAGATAAAAAAGTCTAATCTTTTGTTTAAAAAAAAAAAAAAAAAAAAAAAAATATATATATATATATATATATGTTTACTTTCACCCTGGACCAGAAGTGACTTCATGATGGTTTTCTGGTCCTCCAAGGCATAGTGGTGGAGGACAGGATGCCGCTGCCTGGAGGGAGGTCGGGACCTAGTGGCCGAGTACCACTGGCATTGCTCTGTAGTGTCCCCCCTCCACTTTATAAAAGGTTGTCAGGAGCCTAAAGTAGGGGTTGAGGAACTGGGCAAGCACAAAGAATAACATTTGACCCCAGGAGAGGAGAGGGCTATGACTTGTAAGGGGGGGGGGGGCAGTGTTACCCAGACACCACAGAAAGGCTTGTTGGTTAATTGTCCTCAGTACAATATTCTACAGAGAGTGTACAAGATGGCCGCCTCCCCTCCAACCTGATGATCCCTCTGAGCCCCAGGAGAGAAGATCTATATAGAGATCCATTCACAAGAGGAGTCACATCTCCCAGAAAGTTCAATATCACTTCACAAGACAAGAGAAATTGATTTATGTAAAGGAAAAACACTGCAAATAAAACCTGTAAATACCTGGATGTGTCTAAGCTTTTCCCTGCCATGTGATCAGGTGGTGACAGGGTCTCTTTACGTTTTTTATACAGCGGGGGAAGGGTTAGAAGTTGTATGGGAGGTAATGCTGTCTGGGGCCCCATTGACATTTCCTCTCACTTCTGTACCTTGAGTTTCCCCAGTGTGAGAGCATGACCGGGAAGTCACTAGCACAGGAAGTGAGGGCACACCTCCCCAATGGGGACACAGCCAGAAATAAACACCTGACAGAGGATCTGATTCCTCCACACTCCATACATTACAATGAGGAGAGGTTGGGGTCACAGATCATACAATGGGAGCTCTCTGATTCCTATCAGTCTGTAGGATTCTTCCTTCCATGTGTAGAAGAAGCTGGTGTGAGCCTTTAACCTGGGAGAGGACCTGGGGACAATCTGAGGAACTAATAGTGCCAACACACCCTGCCAGCCTGGCTGCTGCTTGGAGTCCCCCATGGCCATACAGCCTTCCTCAGTCCCGGTCAGGATAGTGTCCCCTCTCCCCATCCTCCATCACCCCACCGCCTCCCCTCACCTCCATCATTACTCTTCTTCACAGGCCGGCTGAGTGCTCCATTCCAATACCGTAAACAGCAGAATATTAATACACACCAACTTCCTGTGTGATCTGAAAGCTCTTCCCCGCTCTTTGCTGAAAGGAAGCTGAAGACAGGAAGTTCAGCATACCATGGGACCAGGGCCAAATGGTACTGGTGTTCTGTCAGATTAACCACTTCAATACTATGCACTTAGAACCCTTTACTACCAGACCAATTTTCAGTTTTCAGTGCTGTTGTGCTTTGAATGACAATTGCGCGGTCGTGCGACGCTGTACCGTGACTTTTGACTTTTAACCAGACCATCATTTCCCAAGATTCACGTATCATAACTTCACCAATTAGACTGTCTTGTGGTCATGGTAAACCGGGACCAGGGTACCATACGACTTGAAGGACAGAAGTCGAAGGAAAGTCGTTTCTCGCCCCTTCTCGAAAGTCTAGTGTGTCCTTCAACCACACATAATTATAAGACGACAAATGCCATAACCTTACCTCGTGAGTCGGCCGGACACTTCTTCTCATTACTACCTCCACTCCCCTCCGCCACCCCACTACCTCCTACCCCTCTCCCCTGTGATAGGACTGGCCCTGACTCCTTCCGACATACCGGTACCCC
>BLSH010066234.1:1477336-1499586 GCA_018402905.1 Glandirana rugosa
TGCCTACATGCTCACCCATCCGTGCTCACTCATCTGTCACCCATGCATCCGTGCTCACCCATCTGTGCTCACTCATCCATCACCCATGCATCCGTGCTCACCCATCCATGCTCACTCATCCGTCACCCATGCATCCGTGCTCCCCCATCCGTGCTCACCCATCAGTCACCCATGCATCCATGCCCACCCATCCATGCTCACCCATCTGTACTCACCCATCCGTCACCCATGCATCCATGCTCACTCATCCGTCACCCATGCTCACCCATCCATGCTCATTCATCCATCACCCATGCTCACCCATCCGTGCTCACTCATCTGTCACCCATGCGTCCATGCCCACCCATCCATGCTCACCCATCCGTACTCACCCATCCGTCACCCATGCATCCGTGCTCACTCATCCGTCACCCATGCTCACCCATCCGTGCTCACTCATCTGTCACCCATGCATCCGTGCTCACCCATCCATGCTCACTCATCCATCACCCATGCATCCGTGCTCACCCATCCAGCCATGCTCACCCATGCATCCGTGCTCACCAATCCAATCGTGCCTACCCATGCAGCCTCATCCGTGCTCACCCACCCAGCCTCATCCGTGTTCACCCATGCATCCGTGCTCACCCATGCATCCGTGCTCCGCCATCCATCTGTGCTCACCCTTGCATCCGTGCTCACCCATGCATTCGTGCTCACCCATGCATTTGTGCTCACCCATGCATTCGTGCTCAGCCATGCATCCATGCTCAGCCATGCATCTGTGCTCACCCATGCATGCATGTTCACCCATGCATCCGTGCTCCGCCATCCATCTGTGCTCATCCATGCATCCGTGTTTACCCATCCAGCCATGCTCACCCATGCATCCGTGCTCACCAATCCAGTCATACTCACCCATGCAGCCTCATCTGTGCTCACCAATCCAGCCGTGCTCACCCATCCAGCCTCATCCGTGTTCACCCATGCATCTATTCTCTGCCATCCATCTGTGCTCACCCATCCATCTGTGTTCACCCATCCATCCGTGCTCACCCATCCATCCGTGCTCACCAATGCATCCGTGCTCAGTCATCCCCATCTACAGCTTATTCACCCCCATTCATGCTCATTTATGCCTCATTCATGCTCATCCATACCACATCAGTTCTCATCCATGACACATCCATGCCACTACAGTACCCATCCGTGCCACTACAGCACCCATCAGTGCCAATACAGCGCCCATCAGTGCCTCACAATAATGTAATAGGTAGTCAAATTAGATTTGAAATTTATGCCCCTAGAATGCCTGATGGTGCACACTGAATGTTGGGCCTCTGTATGTGGCCAGGCTGTGTAAAAGTGTCACACGTGGTATCACCATACTCAGGAGGAGTAGCAGAATATATTTTCTGGAACTCATCACATCAGCCTACGTATGGGTCAGGTCCTCCCCTCTGACCCCCATAGGACAACCCACTAAATTAATAAAAGGAGGGCCTCCCTATACCCCTACATTCCTTTTTTGTCCTCGCTCTGGAGACAGCACCACTATCATCCTACGATGAAGTGATAAGTATTGAAGATTCCTACCTCTCCCGCATGGTTTAGACTCGCCAGGTGGAGGGCTCCTGGACAGAGGTAAACCCTCTCCTGTAGGAGCACCCTGGTGCCCGGGCAAGTCCATGTAGCCTAAATGGTGTGTTAGATTTGTTATTAGCAGGGGGCATGGTGTGTTCTGCTGGCAGCTGGGATGTCTGAGTTCCACAGCAGCTTGCGGTGGAATGTGGGCACCTGGCTGGCATGTTGGCTGGTCTTGCACTGTACAGTTCTTGTTCAGCATTACTTTAGGTTACCAAAACCATGTAGTGTGAGATCAAACATAACTAGAGTTGAGCGAACTTTTGGGTGTCCGGAACCCGGACCCGAACCCGGACTTTTCAAAAAAAGTATGGGTTCGGGTCCGGGGTTCTGGTATTTTATTACACGTGTTGAAAAGCTGCCAAGGGCAGCCAATCAACAAGCGTTTCACCTAGGGTTTTCCCTAGAAGCCATCACAGCCATGCCTACTAATGGCATGGCTGTGATTGGCCAGTGCACCATATGACCCAGCCTCTATATGGGGCTGGAGTCACCGTGCTGCATGTCATATGCCCTCAGGATAGTTTATGGAGAGGATGCTGCTGGCTCTGTGAGGGACAGATCGCAGAACATCTCATCCTGCATTACTGAACGATCTGATTGTGGACTAGGGAGAGATACTAGTACTGGTGCTTTGAGGGACAGATTGCACATCTCATCCTGCTGCACAGAACAATCTGACTGGACTAGGTAGAGTCTGTTGCTTTAAGGGAAAGATTATTCTTCTAAAATCATCATCAAGTTGTATAGGGAAAGGTTCCAGCTGTTGCTTTAAGGGAAAGATTAGTGTTCTAAAATCATCATCAAGTTGTACAGGGAAAGGTTCCAGCTGTTGCTTTAAGGGAAAGATTATTGTTCTAAAATCATCATCAAGTTGTACAGGGAAAGGTTCCAGCTGTTGCTTTAAGGGAAATATTAGTGTTCTAAAATCATCTCCAAAGTGTGTGGGAAAAGCCTATTGCAGGGGCATAGAGCCATATTACTGTTCTAAAATCATCTTCAAAGTGTGTGGGAAAAGCCTATTGCAGGGGCATAGAGCCATATTACTGTTCTAAAATCATCTTCAAAGTGTGTGGGAAAAGCCTGTTTCAGACGTGAGGAGCCATATTAGTGTTCTAAAATCATCTTCACAGTGTGTGAGAAAAGCCTGTTTCAGACGCGAGGAGCCATATTAGTGTTCTAAAATCATCTTCACAGTGTGTGGGAAAAGCCTGTTTCAGACGTGAGGAGCCATATTAGTGTTCTAAAATCATCTTCACAGTGTGTGGGAAAAGCCTGTTTCAGACACGAGGAGCCATATTAGTGTTCTAAAATCATCTTCACAGTGAGTGGGAAAAGCCTGTTTCAGACGCGAGGAGCCATATTACTGTTCTTCCTGCCGCATAGAGAGCCATATTAGTGTTCTAAATTTTCTTTGTAGGGCACTTGTCCGACCCTTACCCCCATTTTCCTTCCTTTTGCAGACCTCTAGAACTTTCCATGACTTTGTTACAGCCATTTTTGTGCCTAAAAGTTCGGATCCCCATTGATTTCAATGGGGTTCGGGGTCCGGGTCAAAGTTTGGGTCAAGTCCGGACCCAAACCCGGACTTTGTCCCGAATTTCGGCCGAACCAGCAGAACCCGAACTTCCAGAGGTTCGATCAACTCTAAACATAACCCATGTAATTTGTGTGCAATCAGACACACCCTTGCACTGCATGGTGGAAGGTGGACAGCCTCACTCTACTTTTGAGAAGAGGAAAAAAAAAGAAATCTGTACTAGCTATAGGTAAGCTTTGCTGAATATTATTGTGATCCTACCATTTTTCTGTCTTGAACAAGCTTTTTTGCACCTGGTACTAATGTCAGGTCTGAGAACCTACTGTGTCAGCTACCCTTTAGCTGTGGTTAACCCCTTAGAGGATTATTGCCAAACCAGCTAATTCCAATTGCATAAAAACTTTGTTTTGAACTGCTTTATCAAGCGGCAGGGCTATCATTTGAAGTAGATGAGTAACTTTTGATATATTAAAATTGTCAAATGACTCTTGCTTAGTATCCTGTTTATCAGATATAAGTGAGATCAAGAGGTCCTTGTGCAGTAAGACTATATATTACCTTGTCTTTCTGCCAGCTGGCTGCAAAGCCATTTGCTTATATTGCTAAGCTATGAGCATCAACTCTTCTTGGTAGCCAGGCCTTGCTAAGGAGATAAGGGGCACCGTTCAAGTAAGTTTTCTTCCAGGTGTATAAGAAATGAACTATGGCCTTTTTACCATTTAGAGCCGGTTCACACTGCCACGACTTGCCGGGTGACTTGAGTCGCCTGACAAGTCGCCTCCATGCAGTGCAATGGAACCATTCTAATAGGAGCGACTCAGGTCGCTCAGACTTAGAAATGTTCCTGTATTACTTTTGGGGTGGCTTCAGGCGACTTGCATTGACTTCTATAACAGAGGTCGTTTGCAGGCCGCGCTGAGGTCGCCCCTGCAAGTCAGATCGCTGTAGTGTGAACCAGCTCTTAGTCCCTCCAGTTGACAGGCATCAAGCACGGCCTAAAGCTGGCCCTTTGCCACTCATGCCTTGGCAGGCAAAGCACTGTATGTTTCTTGACGACACCTATATATCTTGGGCTACATTTCCGCTTATGTGATTCCAAAGTCGCATCAAAGTGGTGCAGGCACCTTTTCAAAGTCACAGATTTTCAAAGTCGCATAGATGGGAACGGGTGCCATTGAGATCAATGGATTGTGACTTGTCTTGCGACTTTGTGTCCAAAGTCGCATGACAAGTTGCACTAGTGGAAACGGAGCCTAAAGGGGTTGTTTTCACTCACACTGTGGGAAAATCAACCCTCTCCAGATTCTTCCAAGAGAGGATACACATGAATGTGATATATGAAGCCTGTTGGTTCAAGCAGACAAGGATAAGGATGGCAACACTTAACAGTCTGTCACATTTGTTTAAGCACATGGTCTATACACTCTAGAGGCGTGTTTTCAATCGCTCTGTGAAGGGGTTACCTGTTCCGACATTAAACAGTCTCCAAGTTTTTTTTTTCCAGGCAAACCAATCCTATTCAGCTGCTTAATAGCGATTAAGGATGAACATGACTGCAAGAATACTGCTTTGTTCAAGCAACCAAGGATAAAGATGATGGCAGCTAACAGGTTGTGACGTTCATTAAGCCTGTGGTCAATACACTCTAAGGAATGTGTCCACTCGCCCAATGAGGGGTTGCCTATTCTGGCAAAATGCAGTCTCGGGGGCTTCCCAGGCAAACGATCAGCTTCAATCTCATCAAAGAGAAGATGCAAATGAACGGGACTATGAATCCTGCTGCTTCAAGCAGTCAAGGACAAAGATATCAACACAGAATAGGTTGTCACATGCATTAAACATGTGAGCAATACACTCTAAAGAAGTGGTTTCCACTCACACTTTGGGCAAATCAACTCTTTCTAGACTCTTCCAAAAGAAGATGCAGATGGAATAGAACTGTGTCAATCCTGTTGGTTGAAGCAAGCAAAGACCAGATGACGATACCTAACAGGCTGTCACATTCAGTAAACCTGTAAATACACTCTAAAGGAGTTGTTCCCACACACCCGGGGAGGGACTGGGTCCAGGAACTTGGCACATGTCTCCTACCTAGCCTGAATAAACTTTGGGCTGTCCACCCTGTTCCACTGGGATGTGGTTCCTGTGCTCACATGCTAAATGCATCATCTATCAGGGAGCCCCTCTGCTGGTCTCTGGGGCGGCATATGAGTGTAAATCACTCGCAATGTAGAAGCAGTGCAATATCATGGCTGAAGTGGCCATTTTCCTTATTACTGGTTTACTAAGCATCTGTATGGAGGAAGCACTGCATTGCTGCTTAATAGTCATTGAACAAGCTCAATGTTTCTGCTTGCCTTCTTTTTCTGCAGGAAAGCAAATGCCAATCCCGAATAAAGACCAGTGCTACTAAATAAGGTAGGGGACCATACCCATCTTCTTCCCAGGAAAGGCAGCCCTCTTCAGGCTCTGCCAAGATGTGCATGACCATGACTTTATGAATCCTGCTTTGCTCATTAAGATAATAATAAAATGGTGCAGCGCTATTAATTCAATGTATCATGAGTCCATTAAACAGCAAATCCAAAGAATGGTGAGTATTCAAGGATGAAGGCAAACAGGAGAAAAGTCCCAATCCGTGTCAGAAAGGAAAATGGAAACACTCTGGTGCCACTCAACACCCCTGCTAATATACTCTTACCAGAGAGCATGCGACCCCCTGATAAGAGTGGTCAGACACGCTTTGTTTACAAATTAGGTGGTCTCCCCTCCTGCTGCTGCAATCAGGTAGTCTTCCCTCCTGCCGCTGCAATCACTACAGACTTCTGTCCCAGCTGTAGAACCCGACCTCCAAGTGACTCACATGGAAGGATCATCCACACATGTAGGAATAAAGGGCCCCAATAGTGTGATACCGTTTTCAAATATTTAATAGTAAAAAGGAGTAAAACTTACAAACAATTCGTCTTTGACAAAGCATATACGAACATCCACCAGAAAGAAAAATGGCCTGATGACGTCACCTATGACGAAACCGGTTGGAACGCCCGCACGTTGACCACTCCTCTGTTACCTAGTCCAGCAACTGCGCATGCGCGACCGCAACGCGGCCATTTTTCTTTCTGGTGGATGTTCGTATATGCTTTGTCAAAGACGAATTGTTTGTAAGTTTTACTCCTTTTTACTATGTGAACAGACACTTTTTGAGCACACCCTTTCTGGATCTAAACAAATGGATGTTTCCTATAACTGTTTGCTCAGTGGGGCACCCTGCAAGTAGATTTAATGGCATCTCCTGTCAGTGCTCAGCTGTTTGTGTTCTTCTCCTGGTTCTTCCATCCGAGAGCCAGTGGTCATGATGCTCATGTTCATTGTGTAGAACAGGGGTCCTCAAACTTTTTAAACAGGGGGCCAGTTCACTGTTCCTCAGACCGTTAGAGGGCCGGACTATATTTTTTAAAAAAAAATATGAACAAATTCCTATGCACACTGCACATATCTTATTTTGAAGTGAAAAAACTAAATGGGAACAAATACAATATTTAAAATGAAGAACAAGTAAAGTTAAATCAACAAACTTACCAGTATTTCAATGGGAACTATGGGCCTTCTTTTGGCTAATGAGATGGTCAATGTCTGGTTCCATATTTGTCACTGCTAGTTGTAACAAGTGATGCAAGTGTGCATCAGTTAGTCTAGATCTGGTTGGAGATTTCAGATGTTTCATTCTGGAAAAAGTCTGTTCACAGACATAAGTGCTGCCAAAGATGGTTGCCATTTTGAGTGCATGGTTCCTGAGATTAGGATATGTCTCAGAGGGGAGAGATGCATAGAAATTAGGAAGGCTACTTGACTTGAATATGTCTTTCAGAGAGTCACAATTCTGCAGTTCAGCCAGTTCCAGTTGGTAAATTGTATCCACATTTTCAATATCAATAGAAAATGGGTTACGGAAAAGCTGTATGTCCTGTTCATGGAGATGAAGCTCTTTAAATCTAAATTGGAACTCCTTTTGCAACTTTTCCAGTGAATCCACACGTTTTGTTTGGGAATGCCACGAATGGTTTTTCTGCTAACAGATTTTGAATTGTGGGGAGATGGCAGACGTTTTCCTCCTTCACTTGTTTGATGAGGAGGCCCAATTTTACTTCAAATGCTTTCACATGTGATTGCATATCACAGATGAGCTTCCCCTTTCCTTGAAGTTGCACATTGAAACTGTTGAGTAGCTCTGTTACATCTGTCAGAAAGGCAAGGTGCCATTTCCATTCTGCATCATTGAGCTCTGGTACTTCTTTGTTTTTTGAAAGCAGAAAAGCTGTAATCTGTGGAAGTAAGTCATAGAAATGTTTCAAAACTCTCCCTCGACTCAGCCAACGGACTTCTGTGTGGTACAGAACATCTTCATGGGCAACATTTAGCTCAGACAGAAATTCCTGAAATTGTCTGCGGTTTAGTTCATGAGCTCTAATGAAGTTAACACAAGATACCACAATTTTCATAACAGAGTCCCACTTCAGTGATTTACTACACAGCGCTTGTTGGTGGATGAGGCAGTGTATGGCTATTGGATGAGAATGGTTATGTTTGTCCATCTCTTGGCTAATGCGAGCAATTACTCCTTTCTTAGACCCCACCATGCTAGGAGCACCATCAGTTGTCACACTGGCTAGTTTAGCCCAGTCCAGCTCCAAAACATTCACAGTTTGGCAAACCTTTTCATAGATATCCTCTCCTGTAGTTGTTCCTTTGATGCTTTGCAGTGCAGCAAGCTCTTCTGTGACTTCGAAATAGTCATTCATCCCACAAATAAAAATTAGAAGTTGTGCAGAATCACGAACATCATTGCTTTCGTCGAGTGCCAAGGAAAAATAGGAATGTTTTTTTGCAGAGTTTTGCAAAATGCTGATGCAAATTGTCTCCCATTTCTTCAATCCTTCGTGTAATTGTAGGTCCTGAAAGACTCACTGTACTTAATAAATTGGCCTTCTCTGGACACATCTCTTTGGCAACAGAAAGAAGGCATTCTTTAACAAATTCTCCCTCCACGAATGGTCTGCCAGTGAACGCTATTAGCTTGGCAACTTTATAAACTTGCTCGCAGTGATGAAATATTTAGCTGCTTCTGCTTCACAAAAGTAGTTTGCTGAGTTGTCAATGTATGTTTCAGTTTTAATATTTTATCTTTTCTCACTTCTCCGACCAAACAATCATATTTATCTTTATGTTGAGTTTGATAGTGTCAACACAAATTGTATTCTTTGAACACAGACACTATATTCTGGCATATCAAACACACAGCTCTTTCCTTGTACTGCATGAAAAAGTAATCATAAGTCCACTGTTCTTTGAATATCCTACACTCCGAGTAAATTTTTCTCTTTCTTGACATCGCTGTTTCCTAGGGATTCCAAATTGCTATTAGTAAAATAGCAATATATATATATATATATATATATATATATATATATATATATATATATATACACAGCGCTACAAAAACAATATACCAGCAATAACTTTGCCCACACAGAGACATACAGACTGCACTGCCCATGAATGCAGTGTGATCAGTGCCCATGAATGCAGTGTGATCAGTGCCCATGAATGCAGTCTGATCAGTGCCTATGAATGCAGTCTGATCAGTGCCCATGAATGCAGTATGATCAGTGCCCATGAATGCAGTATGATCAGTGCCCATGAATGCAGTGTGATCAGTGCTCATAAATGCAGTCTGATCAGTGCCCGCAAGCGCAGCCCAATCAGTGCTCACAAGTGCAGCCCAATCAGTGCTCGCAAGTGCAGCCCAATCAGTGCTCGCAAGTGCAGCCTAATCAGTGCTCGCAAGTGCAGCCCAATCAGTGCCCGAAAGCGCAGCCCAATCAGTGCCCGCAAGCACAGCCCAATCAGTGCCCGCAAGCACAGCCCAATCAGTGCTTGCCACTGCAGCCCAATTAGTGCCCACCACCGCAGCCCAATCAGTGCCCACCACCGCAGCCCAATTAGTGCCCATGTGAGATGTGGGGGTCATCTGGTGTGTCAGGATCTGTCTCACCTCAGCCTTGATTGAACAACCTCTTTGAGGGGGGATGATGCCAACTTCTTCCAAGCTGCTGTTATTCTCTGTGAAGCCGACTGTGCTGTGATGCTCTCCCTCTCTCTCTCCCACGAGCCAGACGCTCACTGCCCACAAGTCACCGCGCAAGTCACGTCCAGCCGGCCCCTCCCATATGCCCTGGCTGCCTGGGAGGTGGGAGTTGTAGTCCGGCTGCACTGTTCGGTTCATCCCACCTCCAGGAGCTTGATTGAGGCCAGACTACAATTCCCATGATCCAGCGCTTCAGCCGGCCAGCCAATCGGCGGCCACCGCGCCCTCTCCCTCTTCCACCAATGATAGGCCCGTCTCATACTTGGGGAAAAAAAAGGTGTAAAAAAAAAAGTAATGGGCAGAAAGTAATGGGCAGGCACCGGCGGCAAAAACACCCAGCGGGCTGGATAAATGCCTTCGGCGGGCCGCATGTGGCCCGCGGGCCGTAGTTTGAGGACCCCTGGTGTAGAAGATCAGGTTTCATACAAGCAACCTTATAACTAAATCAACAACCAACGTGTTTCAGAAAAAATCCAAGCTTTCTCAGCCAAGTCTCCATATTTTGAGCCGTTTCAAGACAGAGGTTCTTTTCTTCAAAAGGTTGGACCTTTTTCTCATATAAGTTCGGAAGTGGTGTAACCTTCATGGTCTGCAGTTTTCGGGACAGTAAGATTGGTCAAGAGTGGATGCAATTTTTAGGTAATTTTTTCAACGTATCTGCAGAGAACGAGAATTTCAAGCTGGCAAATAACTGGTTATCTATCAGTAAGTCCTAAAATTGATCAAATGGCCCCATCTAGAATCCTGGTAATCCATATCGAAATCCTGGTAATCCAAGTATTCAAACGCTTTCATTGCTCATTATCGCTTAGATGTAATGTACGGCCCAGCTTGGGCATTGGGCAATTCGGTGCTGACCTCCGTTCTTTCTGTCCAATATAATACAGGTTTTCTGGGCATTGAGTTGGAGTGATGTGTGGTTATTTTTTCCCGCCCTGTTTTTGTATGCTAGTTAGATCCCATACGTAGGCTGACGTGATGAGCTCCAGGAATAGGGAAAATTGTTATCATACTTACCGTAATTTTCCTTTCCTGGAGGCTCATCATGTCAGCCTAGGGTTTCCCGCCCTGATGTTCTGTCGCGAGGTGGTTTAGGAACATAGGGGTATAGGGAGGCCCTCCTTTTATTCATTTAGTGGGTTGTCCTATGGGGGTCAGAGGGGAGGACCTGACCCATACGTAGGCTGACGTGATGAGCCTCCAGGAAAGGAAAATTACGGTAAGTATGATAACAATTTTCCCTATTTAGGGTAAAATTGTTGCTGGGTACATGCTATGTGTTAGAAATATTGTATAAATGGACAACCTTGTGTAAAAAAAATGCATTTTAATTTTCTTTCCACGTTTTCTAAAAACTTGTGGAAAAAATGAACCGTTCAAAAGACTCATTATGCCTCATAGAATATACGTTTGGGTGTTTACTTTCCAAAATGGGGTCATTTTTTGGGCGTTACCATTGCCCTAGTGCTCCAGGACCTTCAAAGGTGCAAGAGGTAGTCAGGAAATTATATGTGTAATTTATGTCTTGAGAACGCCTGATGGTGCTCCCTGCATGTTAGGCCTCTGTATGTGGCCAGGCTGTGTAAAAGTCTTACACATGTGGTATCCCCATACTCAGGAGGAGTAGCAGAATGTGTTTTGGGGTGTAATTGGTGGTATGCATATGCAGGGTATGAGAAATAATCAGTTAATATGACAATTTTGTGAAAAAAAAACTGAAAAAAAATCCTCATTTTGCAAAGGATTGTGGGAAAAAATGACAACTTCAAAAAAATCGCCTCTTACTAAATACCTTGGAATGTCTACTTTCCAAAAAGGGGTCATTTGGGGGGTATTTGTACTTTTCTGTCTTGTAAGGCCTCATACACACGGACGTTTTTTGACGCCGGCGTTTTCTGGTGTTTTTTGCAGCTCTCCATGTTAGTCAATGGCCCCATAAAAATGCTGACATTTTTGAGCTGTAAATGGCGTTGGCATTAGTGAGCTGAAACTAGAACCCACGGCCAGCGCATTCTAAAGCTGTAACGTTTTGGCGTTTTTTGACGCCGACGCAGCAAAACGCCAACTAATTCTGTACCGGCGTTAACCGGCGATTTTTGACGCCAACGTTTTTAGGTTGAAAAATAGCAGAGGGATGATTTTTTTTTAAAAACGCCTATTGACGCCGACGCTCACTAACGCTCACTAACGCCGATGCATAACGCCGAAAAACGCTGATTTTTTTTTTTTCCTTGACGTCGGGCCCGACGTTTTGTTTATTTTTTTAGAAACGTCAGTGTGTATGAGGCCTTAGGCTGGGTTCACACTAGTCCGATTCTCGGACCGACATGAGGAGCACAAGTTGCATTACGTCACAAAAACAATGATTCCCTATAAAAGCCGTCTTAACTGCTCCGACTTGTGTTTTTCAAAGTCGGACCGACTTTGAAAAAGCTTCCTGTACCACTTTTGTCCGACTTTGATCTTACTTCAGGCCATTGAAAAGCATTGAAGTCGGGAAACAAAGTCGGATCAGTGTCTTCACTGATCCGACTTTGGCATGCGACTTGTGCTCTAGGGATCATGAAGGGGAACCCCACGCCAAATTTAAAAAAAAAACTGGCATGGGGTCCCCCTCCAGCAGCATACCAGGCCCTTTGGTCTGGTATGGGTTTTAAGGGGAACCCCACGCCGAAAAAAAGGCGTGAGGTCCCCCTCAAATCCATACCAGACCCTTATCCGAGCACGCAGCCCGGCAGGCCAGGAAAGGGGTGGGGGCGAGCAAGCCCCCCCTCCTCCTGGACCATACCAGGCCGCGTGCCCTCAACATGGGGAGTATAGGTGCTTCGGGGCAGGGGGGGCTCTGCGCCCCCCACCCCAAAGCACCTTGTCCCCATGTTGATGAGGACAAGGGCCTCTTCCCGACAACCCTGGCCGTTGGTTGTTGGGGTCTGCGGGCGGGGGCTTATCGGAATCTGGAAGCCCCCTTTAACAAGGGGGCCCCCAGATGCCGGCCCCCCACCCTATGTAAATGAGTATGGAGTACATCGTACCCCTACCCATTTACCTGGAAAAAAAGTGTACAAAAAACACACTACACAGGGTTTTAAAATATTTTATTAAATCCGCTCTGGCGTCTTCTCCCCTCTCCGGTTTCTCCTTTCTTCGGCTCTTTTGCAGGGTCTTCCATCTTCTGAGGGGTCTTCTTTCTTCTCCTTCTCTGCGGCGTCTTCTGCTCTTTTGCCGGTCCGCTGTCCTCTTCCCTCTCTCTTCTTCTTCTTCCCATGTTGACACGACGCGATCTCCTTTACGAATGCCCTCTCCGCTGTGTGCTGTGCCTTATATTGGCATGGAGCGTGGCCGCCAGATGACATCACCCGGAGGCCCCGCCCCATATGATGTCACATCCAGGGGCGGAGCTGTGACATCATATGGGGTGGGGCCTCCGGGTGATGTCATCTGGTGGCCACGCCCCGTGCCAATATAAGGCACAGCCCATTTTTGTGCCGAAAAGTTTGGGTCCCCATTGACTTCAATGGGGTTCGGGGTCCGGGATAAAGTTCGGGTCGAGTTCGGTACCGAACCCAGACTTTTTTCCCGAAGTTCGGCTGAACCCACCGAACCAGAACATCCGGGGGTTTGATCAACTCTACTCATTAGTGTTATAAGGTGTCAGGTGTGAATGGGGAGCAGGTGTGTTAAATTTGGTGTTATCGCTCTCACTCTCTCATACTGGTCACTGGAAGTTCAACATGGCACCTCATGACAAAGAACTCTCTGAGGATCTGAAATAAAGAATTGTTGCTCTACATAAAGATGGCCAAGACCCTGAAACTGAGCTGCAGGACAAGACCATACAGTGGTTTAACAGGACAGGTTCCACTTAGAGCAGGCCTCGCCATGGTCGACCAAAGAAGTAAAAAGCACATGCTCAGCGTCATATCCAGAGGTTGTCTTTTGGAAATAGACGTACGAGTGCTGCCAGCAGTGCTGCAGAAGTTGAAAGGGTGGGGGGTCAGCCTGTCAGTGCTCAGACCATATGCCGCACATTACATCAAATTGGTCTGCATGGCTGTCGTCCCAGAAAGAAGCCTCTTCTAAAGATGATGCACAAGAAAGCCCACAAACCTTTTACTGAAGACAAGCAGACTAAGGACATAGATTACTGGAACCATGTCCTGTGATCTGATGAGACCAAGATAAACTTATTTGGTTCAGATGGTGTCAAGCGTGTGTGGCGACAACCAGGTGAGGAGTACAAAGACAAGTGTGTCTTGCCTACAATCAAGCATGGTGGTGGGAGTGTCATGGTTTGGGGCTGCATGACACTGGGGAGCTACAGTTCATTGAGGGTACCATGAATGACAACATGTACTGTGACATACTGAAGCAGAGCATGATCCCCTCCTTTCAGAGACTGGGCCGCAGGGCAGTATTCCAACATAACAACCCCAAACACACCTTAAAGATGACTGCTTGCTAAAGAAGCTGAGGGTAAAGGTGATGGGACTGGCCAAGCATGTCTCCAGACCTAAACCCTGAGCAACTGTGGGGCATCCTCAAACGGAAGGTGGAGGAGATCAAGGTCTCTAACATCCACCAGCTCCGCAATGTCATCACGGAGGAGTGGAAGAGGGCTCCAGGGGTGACCTGTGAAGCTCTGTTGAACTCCATGCCCAAGAGGGTTAAGGAAGTGCTGGAAAATAACGGTGACCACACAAAATATTGACACTTTAGGCCCATTTCACTTAGGGGTGTACTCACTTTTGTTGCCTGTGGTTTAGACATTAATGGCTGTGTGTTGAGTTATTTTGAGGGGACAGCAAATTTACACTGTTATACAAGCTGTACACGCTCTACTTTACATTGTAGCAAAGTGTCATTTCTTCAGTGTTGTCACATGAACAGATAGAATAAAATATTTACAAAAATGCGAGGGGTGTACTCACTTTTGTGAGATACTGTATGTCAAGGACTTCCATTGAGACATCCAAACATGGAGCTGAGGTGGAGTGGATGGACCATCACCCAAACGGGACCCGTATCCAGAAGGACATGATCCAGGGAATGTGTGTGAGGGATCCAAATAATTGTCTGTGGAAGGCGTTCTGAAGTGGATTGATAGAACAGGTTAGTCAGGTGAATATGCTAGGAAACAGGAGCAAGTGATGGGAAGTGAGGAGTGACTGAAATGATGAGATGAGAGTGAAGTGAGCTGGTGAAGTGAAGGTAAGTGGCTGACCACCAAGAGAAAAAATGACAGAAGAGATGAATAGGTAGGTGAATCAGATTACCTAATAAATCGTAAAGACCAGGAGTGCAGTAGTGAAGAGCATGGTGAGCCATGCATGGAAGAGTGACCAAAGGACTGGATATGCCTGGAGCAGGACCTATAAGGGCACGTCCGTCACACACCCACCAATGTCACTCTGGTGTGCAGACTGATTGGGTGGTCCTCCCGTATAGCCACTCGGTGGATATATATTTACAGTTGTGCTCATAAGTTTATGATTTCTCTGCCATTTTTCAGAGAATCTGAATGATAGCACAAAAACTTTTCTTTCACTCATGGTTAGTGTTTGGCTGAATCCATTTATTATCAATCTACTGTATTTACTCTTTTTAAGTCATAATGACAACAGAAACTACCGAAATGACCCTGATCAAAAGTTTACATACCCCAGTTCTTAATATCATGTATTGCCCCCTTTAACATCAATGACAGCTTGAAGTCTTTTGAGGTATTTGTGGATGAGGCTCTTTATCTTCTCAGATGATAAAGCTGCCCATTCCTCTTGGCAA
The DNA here is from genome assembly GCA_018402905.1 of Glandirana rugosa. Classification (NCBI taxonomy): domain Eukaryota; kingdom Metazoa; phylum Chordata; class Amphibia; order Anura; family Ranidae; genus Glandirana; species Glandirana rugosa. The sequence continues at coordinate 1,492,429 of BLSH010066234.1, forward strand.
AAACCCTTCAGTTTCTGGAAGTTCTAGGGCTGTCTTGCATGAACTGCACGTTTGAGATCTCCCCAGAGTGGCTCAATGATATTGAGGTCGAAAAGAAGGGTTTGTCCCAAGAGGTTTACTAATATCTGGCAGCCCTGGTTGGATGTTTCTGAGTTTTTTGGGGTTTCTATGCTCTCCTGGCAACTTCCCTAATCTACTGTTGCTGAGGATCTAAACCTAGGTGAAGAATGGAAGAATAGCCTCTTATACTTTGTGTGAGTCCACTCTGGCTCATTGAGTAATTTGGCATGTAGTGGGGACCATGGCGCATAGTCAGATACTGAATGTGCGTGGGTTCGAATGGCTATGTGTGAATGGCTTTTATTGTTGGTTTCCTTTTCTCCCCTTGACACTGGGCACCAATATTTATTGATCCTGTGTCAATGTTTTTCTCCCTCTTGGTAAGAGCCTGTGGACTTCTTGCAAGTCTATGGGTTTAACCCCCTTATTTGTACAATTAATTATATGTGTGATCAACCCAATGTAACTCTTTATTGTAACCCATGTGTCATGTCAGTTTGTATTTTTGCTATACTGTTTTATACACTGCAAAAATCTAAATAAGCACCTTTGAAAAAAAACCCATTACCACATTTAGCATTAGGGGGAGGAATAGCGCCCCATTGCTGGCATCATTGGGAGGAATAGTGCCCCCATGTTGGTGTCAGTGGGAGAAATAGTGACGCATTGTTATGTGACTTGGCAGAATAGTGTTTCATATCAGTAGGTGGAATATAGGAAAAAGGGGGGGAAACCGGTTTCAAAGCCCCCCCTTTTCCTCATGGGATTGGGGCGGCGGCAGTTTCAAGTCCCCCATAGTAGTTTAATATAGATGAGGTCAGCGATTGGCCAGCGAAGTCAGGTGACCCTAGAGAATATTCCAGAAAATGAAAGGTCAGCGCAGGATAGGTCAATAAAGGTCACATGATTAGGAATATTCTAGACATTTTGAGGGCCCCCCCTATAAAAAGGGGCTTTGTTATTATATTGGGGCCAGTCACCTGAAGGAGATAACAGGACAAATCCCCGCCTGCCCATCCCTTGTCGCGGCTTATTTTGAGGTGGGACCCCTTTCCCAAAAAAAAAAAAAAAAGGAGGAATAAGGGAAAGGGGGGGGGGATTGTTAATATTTTCTGAAAATAATAAATTGGTAGGCCTGAGCCGTAGTGGCTGTGTCGTGTGTTTGAATGTGTGGTTATTTATTATAAGATTAAAGTATTTATTATTTGTCAATTGTAATTGAAGCCTATAATAAAGCCACAGCCGTTTATGTATCCAAGTAAGTAGTTTGTGAATTTTATTAATTTTTAAGTTATATAGAATGTATGCCTGCCGCTTACAATCCCATAGTGCCCCCCAAGGGCTGGATAAAGGCACGCAAAGAGCCGCAGTTTGGTCTACAGAATGAAAGGGTTTCAACAGAAATCATCTCTGTGCTTTCCCCCTTGCAGAAAGCAAGTTAATTTATGAGATCAATGCTGTTCCTACCCTCTCCTGGCTTGAGTGCTGTTGTGCTGGTAATCACAGGTGACTAAAAAGTCAGAATTCAGGCACCTATACCTACTTATATATAAAATATCTGCTAGGAGTTCAGCTTTAAGCACTTAAGTTAGGGGCAGAACTTAAGTTTTGTTGTTACACTTTCTGACCAGGCAGGCTTTATATTGCAGAAGAGACATATAGTTTCAATAAAATAAACCTACTTGCCTGCTCACATTTATCTACTGAAAATGAATACAGTAATAAACAACGAATGCTGAAGAAATGTCTGGCATACTTCCTGAATCTGCTTATCCAGTCCTCCGATATCACTATATTGCTCAGTTGGCCATACATCCACCTCTATTGTTTTAACACCAGAGTCATATTCTGTACCCTGGAGAAACAGAAACCAGATTATAATTAAGGTCTCATACTCATAGGCGTTATGTTAAAACGAGCTGTAATGTCGGGTCCAACAGCAGGAACAAATTGGCGATAAAACCGCAATTTCAATGGCATTTTGCATTGGCATTAATGCGCGTTAGTGAGCGTCAGCGTTACGTCACGTTTTCTTTAAAAAAAACATTCCTCTGCTATTTTTGGACATTTTAAAACAGAAAACGCCAGCGCTGAAAACGCTGATTAATGTTGCTACAGCGCTGATGCGCATTAGTGAGCTATTTGCTGGCTCAGCATCAAAAATGCTCTAACGCTACAGCTTCGGAAAGCGTGGGTCCTGGGTTCTTCTTACAGCTTAGGAACGCCGACGACATCTACAGCTCAAAAACGTCAACGTGTATATGAGGCCATAGAATAACATGGTGTGGCGTTCTTAAGCTATAAAAACAGCTCAAAAGTGCCGCATTAATAACGCCTGTGTGTATGAGGCCTAAAGAGGAAATCTACAACCATTTCCCAATCTGAGGCAGTGGACTAGAAGACATTACTAAAGAATCCTTTATATATCATAAATATGGATGTTGCAATTTTACTGATCACCGAACGTGTGTCAGCATTATGTCCTCAGTCTAGCTAAACCCAAAAGCAAAATATAACCTACACTCAGAAGGAGGAATATCCTGCCTGGCTGTCAATCTGCTATAGACTGGGCGGGAAGGTGTTAAATACATAGATGAAACACATACACAGGAACTTTTTTACTTGACAAATGAGGTCTGCAGAATAGGGAGTGCCAGAGGCTAAAATCAGGATGAATGCTGGTACTTATACTGCTTGTATTTTTATAAATATACAATTAATAAAGCATTAATGACTACAAGAACCTGGACAGAGCAGCTGTTGGGACCACTGCCTCCTAGGACCATGGGAGGGAGTGACATCCTGATCTTTTGGGCTGCATATTATGCTAGGGTGACCAGACGTCCCTGATTTCCGGGGGCGGTCCCCGGACTGAGGGTACTGTCCCCGGACCACGTTTGTCCCTTTTTTTGTCCCCAGATTCATGCATTCGGCAGTGTGACCAACCATCCCGCACAGTAAGGGATTGGCGAGCATGCCAGGGCCCAAGACTTACGGCCGCAATGACAGTGAGTGGAGCTCTGATGTCGGGGATGGGCGGGGCCGATATACGGAGCTCCGCTCCCTTTGTCAAATAAGTGCAAACAGCCCGAGTTTATACATAGGTGGGCAGGGAAGAAGGTATGTGTACCAGCAGCGGTGTATAATAAACCTGAATTATACACCGCTGCTGGTACACATATAGTAGTTACAATTGACCCACTCCCTGCCACCCTCTTCCCCGCCCACCTATGTATAAACTCGGGCTGTTTGCACTTATTTAACAAAGGGGGCAGAGCTCCGTATATCGGCCCCGCCCATCCCTGACATCCGAGCTGCAATTTGACAGCTCCAAATGACTGTTATTGCAGCCGTCCCCAGCCCCGGGGTGCCTGCCAATCTCTGGCTGTGCGGGATGTATGGTCACACTGCTGCATGTCCATGGCTGCACTCATCCATCTGATCCAACTGATGCCGCCATTCTTGCCTTTGCTCCTGTATGCTGCAGCTAATCAAGATTCTGGAAGATACAGTAAGCGTGCCATGTTTGATTAATTGGTGTCTTTGCTGATTAACTAATTGCTGAAGTTTGCACTCTGTACAACGCATTTCTGAAGTTTGCATCCTCATGAATGCTGCACATAGCATCCTCCTGAGCCATGCATGTAGCATCTTCCTGCCCCCTGCACGTAGCATCCTCCTGAACCATGCACATAGCATCCTCCTGCACCCTGTATGTAGCATCTTCCTGAACCATGCACATAGCATCCTCCTGCACCCTGCATATAGCATCCTTCTGCATCCTGCACGTAGCATCCTCCTGCACCCTGCACATAGCATCCTTCTGCACCCTGCACATAGCATCCTTCTGCACCCTGCACATAGCATCCTTCTGCGCCCTGCACGTAGAATCCTCCTGCACCCTACATTTAGCATTCTCCTGCACCCTGCAAGCAGCATCCTGACCACCAATATGCAGGGCCAGTGGTTACCAGTATACAGAGGACAGAGCAAATCAAGTAAAACAACTACCATGCAACTAAAAAAGAAATCTCAAAAGCAATACGAGGATCTTGGTGGCTGGTTCCCTCATCTAACTCGAATCAATAAAAAGAAAAAAAAAATGCAGTGCTTCCGTACACTTCATCTATAAAATTCTACAAATGGACTTATAAGTGCAATGGTAAAACATATAAATGAATAGCCAGTGCAAATTAACTAATGTATTGCAATATGGCAGTGATGGTGTCACCCCCTCTGCAAAAATATTTTGAGAAATTGCAGAGCTTCAATGTGCAAATAATGGTGAAACACCCTACATACAATAATAACAGAGATGCAAATCAAACAGTGTATTAGAACATAGTAGTGTGGGTTTCACCCAGTCTGCAAAAGGTAAGAAATATCGCAGAGCTGCAATGAGCAAATAGTGGTGACACCCCCTATATATAATCATAATAAAATTTACAATTGATGTACATATTTTAAATTTTATGCATCTCTGTTATTATTATTGTATGTTGGGGTTTCACCTATATTTGCACATTGAAGCTCTGCAATTTCTCAAAATATTTTTGCAGAGGTGGTGACACCATCACTACTATATTGCAATTGGTTGATTTGCACTAGATATTAATTTCTAGGTTTTACCAATGCATTTATAAGACCATTTGTAGAATTGTGTAAAGGAAGTGTAGGTTTGTGCTGCATTTTTTGCCTTTTTATTGGTATACAGGGGCAAGGACATGCTGAACACCATTGAAGAAACCTCCAATTGCTGGTCACACCCACTTTTTGGCCATGCCCACAGGTGTGCAGTAGCAGTGGCATGCTTTGCGTGCCGGATTAGCACCCTCACTTTTACCTCGAGCACCACCAAAAAAAGTTATCTGGAGCCGCCCCTTCCCGGATTGAATTGGCATTGTCCCTCCAAGTTTTTTCTCCATCTTATCTTCTTAACACTTATCCCAAAAAATTCTAAGAAGTATCATTTTTTTATCTTATGGAGGAAATGTGAGAAATAACATATATATCATACCATCATTCCATGAACACGTACCACATACACTGCATATATCATTGGAGGAAAATATGCTTATAAAATAGTTGACCATTTGCCAATAAAAAAAAAAAAAAAATGTTCCCGGATTTAATTTTAAAAATCTGGTCACCTTATATTCTGCACAATGTGTGCCCTCTCCTGTTGTAGCTGCTGAGCTCATCATAGGAGACAGGGTAGAGTACACACCGGGCTACGCATACTTTACAGTCATGATATATAGATATACTGTATATTATAGAGCATGGGGCCTGGACTGCTTTTCCACAATATATAAAAGTAAACTGAACCTATGTAACTGACTCCTACCTTTATTTCACTGTCCAGGAGCTGCATCCTCTGAATTATCTCTTCTGTGGATATTTTAAGAACCTCTTGTTTACCTCCATCCTACTAAAAATGAAAAGGAAACCATAACACACACTAATAATTCCATGGATAGTTATTTTTCCCAACACATTTCTTGTTACTCAGATTAAAGCCCAACTCCAGTTTCAGAAAGAGTATGCAAGGGTCAAAATATCTGCCAGACAATAAGGGGTTGATTTACCAAAGCTGGAGAGTGCAAAAACAATCAGCTTCTAACCTCAGCTTGTTCAATCAAGCTTTGACAGTAAAACCTTGAAGCTGATTTCTGTGCGGAGCTGCACCAAATTTTGCACTTTCAGGGCTCATACACAGGGGCGATATTCTTGGGCATTTTTTGCAGCTCTCCATGTAATTCAATGGGGTTATAAAAACGCAAACGTTTTTGAGCTGTAGAGGGCGTCGGCGTCAGTGAGCTGAAAGTAGAACCCATGGCCAGCGAGTTCCCAAGCTGTAACATTTTGGCGTATTTTGACGCCGACGCCGCAGCACCGGCGTTAACTGGTGTTTTTTGACGCCAATGTTTTTAAGTTAAAATATAGCAGAGGAATTAAAAAAAAAAAAAAATGCTGAATGACGGCGACGCTTAAAAAAGCTCACTAACGCCGATGCAAAAGCCGAAAAAAACACAGATTTTTTCCCTGATGTCGGGCCCAACGTTTTGCATACTGTTTAAACATACGCCCGTGTGTATGAGCCCTCAAGCTTTAGTAAATCAACCCCTTATTGTCTTTCCCTGCCCCCCACCACCACCACCAGGGAGATTTTTCATTGCTTCCTGTTTTTGTAACAGGAAGTGATCGAGAATCTTTACAAAAGAGATGCCCTTTTAGAAGACAGACTTTCTAACCCTAACCCTTATTATAACAAAATATAAAATAGGCACCACCAATGGTCTATCAAGTAACCTTAATATATGAATTTCAGCTGGCTAATAAAGAAACAGAAAAACGATACAGAGGTGGCCCTACTGGCCATATACCTCCCGACATCAGGAGCTAGGCAGAAAAATGTCAGCCAAACTGCATCTGCAACTGATAAAATGCAGCCGCTGTTCAAGTATTCTGCCGGGCACTGGCTTCAGCTGTCAGAATACAATTGCCACAGCAGAAGATTCCTCAGTCTGCACTGTATAGAATGCATGGGGGAATCGGTTAAACTATTTTCATTCAGCCTCCGAGCTGAACAAAAAGAATCTGTGTGTGCATCACCTGATTAACTCAAGTACCCCATAATAATCAAACACATTTTGCAAGTTCCCTCCATTAATACAAGTTTAAACAAGGTTCAAAATCAGATCCACTGACAATGCAAGCAGTCTAAAGATGGTACCTTAAGGTGTTTTACACTATTGGAGGCTCTGTCTCGGTTTTTATCCTTACATGTGGACAGAGGCGGCTCTAGACTTTGTGAGGCCTTAGGCAAAACTTAGACATGAGGCCCCAATCACACCCATAATGGGAAAAAGAATTCAAGAAAAAAAAATGGCTGCAGAAAGATGCACAGATATAGCACACAGTTCATCAGCACCACTTCCAGGGCACCCTCCTCAACCATCAGACACATGCAGCCAATAAAACACCTGAGACCCAGCAAGGCGACAACCCCTCTAGATATTTCTACTGTGCCTTGGGAGAATGGAGAGGGGGATAGGAAGAGAGAGGGGGGATGGGAAGAGAGAGGGGAACATAATT
>BLSH010066234.1:1509812-1521103 GCA_018402905.1 Glandirana rugosa
ATATATATATATATATATATATATATATATATATATATATATATAAAATTCTTTAACCACTACTGATACTGGACCTGAATTGCCAGGAGGGTGTCCATGGACATCCTCCCCTTTGCACACTTCCCGTTTTGTGGCGCCACCAGGGCGTTTGACACAAGTTTGTTGAGCTGATCACAGCTCCATCTGTATTTGTCCTGGAATACTACCCAGGACCCTCATACTGCATATACTTTATTTACACCTAGTCTTCATACCAGAGTCATCTACATGGTAAACACTGTATCCTCATTGGGGTTGGTTGTTTACTCACTAACATATTGGGTATTCACAAGTATACTTAACCCCACTGGCCTTGGCCAGCTTAGCCACCTAACAGACGTCCCTTTGAGACACCATATAGAGATATTTACATCTCTTGGACCTACATGTCCTTTACTTGCGCTCCTTAGGTAATTCCTTTCACAGAATTTCACCTAGGATCAAACCCTCTTGGGTGTCTTATTTTCAGACACTATTTTTATCTATCTACAACCTATCAGGGTACATCTTTGAAGGCCCATCTGAAATTTGGTCCTGGGAAGCCTGGCCATACTCATGTTTTTATGGATGTCTGTCCCTTGCCCTCCAATGCTAGAGCCAGACAGCACCTACCCCCGTTATCTGTCCTGAGGAAGCTCTAGGAAGCGAAACGCATCGACAAACCAATGTGGAGGACACCTACAGAGTTCCTGACATTTTTCACAAATAAGCTACATTTTTGGTCTACTCTACCTAGTGTGTGTGTAGAACTCTACCTCCAGCCTTTGGTATACGGGTGGTGCTTATTCTTGCTCAGTATAGGGTGTTCATGTTAGTGTTGGTATATGTGATGTATGTATCAGTATTGTCTATTTATCAATACAGCTATATTTTTTAATATATTTGGCCTATGATGTGCCCTCAAAGTCCTACCATTTTTTGAAGGAATCCTTCCTTCAAACCTATTCTACACAAATTTGGATGGTGGCATGGTGGGGGTCCTTCCTCCTCCTTGACAGATTCGTAGGAGCAGAGGATGGACATGTATGAGTCTTTGCGGGACAGTTGCGTACGTAATGGCCCACTTCTCCGCAGTACAGGCATAAATTGTTCTGTTGGCGACTGAGTCGCTCTTCATTAGAGATGGGCCACACCCCCCCCCCCCCCCGGTTCAGTTCGCACCAGAACATAAGAACAGGCAAAGAATTTGTGCGAACATTCAAACACCGTTAAAGTCTATGGGACCCGAACATGAAAAATCAAAAGAGCTAATTTTAAAGGTGTATATGCAAGACAAAGCCAAGGTGGCGTAACTTGTAGAGACATAGCCTGGCGGTGGTATCCTGTATCCTGAATGTGAGAGATTATTTATCTGCTTTTATGCTGCTTTGTTTCTAATAAAATGTGAGTAGTTTTTAAAGGGGTGACATGGTTAATTTTTATGTTGCCTGTACATACTGCACCATGAAATCCTTTTTATTTTACATGCCTGCGTGGGAGCTACGGTACAATATAACTTTCTGGTGCCATTGAAGTTTCCCGCACAACGGGTGATTGTGTTGAAGTTTCCCACACAGAGAGCCATGTATTAGTTGGAAGGAAATATGTGATCAGGTCCAGTGCGTTTAGCACTTTATTATCTCTTCGGTGCGATTAGCATCGCTATTTGCTGCATACATTTTGTGCGATCAGCATGTTTGCCTTATATGGTGCGATTAGCACGTATTATTTTTGTGCGTTTAGCACTCCGATCCAGTTTTTGTGCGGTCAGCACTGTGAAGAGGTCGATTTGCAGATAAAGTGTGTCTTTCTATTCATACAAGAGAAGTATTTCACACCCAAAACGAGAATTGGCCCGAGTAGGGGTCGCTAATTAAGGTGAGCGTCCATTTCACCTGATGGAGGGAGCACCTTGCACTTTGTTGGTTTGCTTGTGCACCATTAGGAAGGATCAAGGAGGTTGCATGAAAAGAGGACAAGTAGTCATTGGATCATTATTTGCACAACTCTAGGAGGACTGTGTGTTTTTTCTTTTATACTTATTGGACTATATCATTTTCAGTTTATGAATCATTAATATAGCACTCAGCACTTTATGTTCACTAGGTTAAAAATGTTTTTATTAATTATTATTTTATCAATTGTCATGGAGTGCTAAGTTGTTTTCTCTTCATCCATATACTGATTGATTAATTTTGATCAGAGTCAACATTAATAATTCACTAATTTGTATTTGCTATTATCACTATCTGGTAGCGCATCCACATTATTCCAATTATTATCACTTTGTTTGTATGACGGAAGTCAGTGGAAGCTGCAACCAGGCCATTTGGTTATATCACATAGCAGCGCATAACCACTTTTTCCTTTTGGTTTTTATATATGCAAGTTATTGCCCTAAAAAGTGTATGGGGACCCGGGTCCTGCCCTAGGGGACATGTATCAATGCAAAAAAAAGTTTATAAATCGATCGTTGTTTTCAGAAGCAGTGATTTTAATAATGCTTAAAGTGAAACAATAAAAATTAAATATTCCTTTAAATAATGTGCCGGGGGGGGTCCCTTAGTCTGTCTGTAAAAGAGCGCACCTCTGTGATGTTTAAAACATAGCCAGAGCAAAATGACAAAATTGTAATTTATTATCGCGGCTGTAATATACATAAAAATCACGAACAAATATTTGTGTTGGGGCCCTTCGGGTCTGGTTTGGATTTTAAGGGGAATCCCGCGCCAAAATTGAAAAAAAAATTGACGCGGGGTCCCCCCTAAAATCCAAACCAGACCCTTATCCGAGCATGCCCCCCCTCCTGAACCGTACCAGGCTACATGCCCTCAACATGGGGAATATGGGTGCTTTGGGGTGGGGGGGGGTTCTGCGCCCTCCACCCCAAAGCACCTTGTCCCCATGTTGATTGGGACAAGAGCCTCTTCCCCACAACCCTGGGCTGTGGTTGTGGGGGTGTGCAGGCAGGGGGCTTATTGGAATAAGGGGGCCACCAGATCCCTACCCCCCCATGTGAATTAGTATCGGGTACATCGTGCCCCCACTAATTCACCAAAAGTGTCAAACAAGAAAAAACCACAGGAGACAATTAGGGACAAGTCCTTTATTAAAAAATAAAAGATAAAAATAAGTGTCCCATTGTAATCCATCATCAATCACTGCTAGGGACGGACACAAAAAAAAACAAAAAAAACGAACAGCTCCTCCTCCATGGGAGGGCTCCCACTGACTGAGCTCTCTTTGGCTTGACGTTTTATTTATAGTGAAGAGCGGGGACCCCGAGTGACGTAATTGAGCACCCGCCCCTCTGATATCACATGCCGTCAGAAAGGGGCGGGGTCGCCCGAACGTCACCCAGTGGCCCACCCTGCACTATAAATAAAAAGTATATCAAAAATTGTAAATTCAATGAGAGAAATCTCATGTATAGAATCCCCTTGGACTTTAAAGGCAGAAAGAGTATATAGACAAGAAAGATAGTAATATAAAAATTGTTGAATTTTTATTAATATATTGAAGTAAAAGATATATTTACATATATCAGTCACACAACATGGGAGCAGGCCATGTGTGAAAGTACAGACATAAAAACATACTACAAGAGCATTTTACAGAAAGAGTTGCCACAATATGGTACAGTACTAATGATATGGAACTCAATGCATGGGAGTTGCACACCTAAGCGACCACATTGAAGTGGAATCCAGGGGCAAATTCCATAGTCATCCCGACATGTTTCAGAGTTACAATCCTTCTTCAGGGGGTATTTGCATTGAGAAAAACAAAGTACATAGTCTGTAGATAGAGCACGAACAACAGTCATTTAACATGCACTATAATTAAAACATCAAAACAAAGCCAGCGCAGACGGCGGCAGCCCTCCCATGGAGGAGGAGCTGTGTACGCCGCCTGCGCACAATATATTATGGGGCGGCGAAGTCGCTGTGAATGCCCCATAATATTCTAAATTCGACGACTGGGCAAACGCGGGCCCATCCTTACTCTTCAGGTGTTAGTGCTGAATGCATCAACCCCAACTGCATAGGTTCAGGTGCATCCATGGATTAGGGGAGACATGAACTGGAGCTCTTGGTATTATCCAAACAGGCCGATTAGGCTGGGTAGATATCTCTGATTGACGCTCACGGAGCTGTCAATCAATCTGAATAGCTAGAGCAATCAAACCTTCAAGGGTATTGGGTATTCCTACCCGAGCATGCTCATCCTTAAGGCCTTCGGAGAGACCCATGCGGAATTGGTGTCACAGAGCTGCGTCATTCCATTGAATGTCTACGCACCAGCGTCTGAAGTCTGTGACATAGTCCTCGGCCACTCTGCAGCTTTAATGTAGCGCATGCAGCTTCTGCTGTGGTGGTCCACTGTAGGTCGTCATAGAACTGGGCCATGGCGTCAGAGAAGGATAGCAGAGTCTGTATCTGGACATTGTTTTCTTCTAGTAGCCGGTGGGCCCAAGTCTGAGGTTCCTCTTGGAGTAGAGAAATGACAAATCCCACCTTGGTAACCTCCAATGAGAAAGTCCAAGATTGTAGGGCAAAATATAGCTGGCAAGCATTGCAGAAGGCCCATAACTTGCTTCGGTCCCCAGAGAACCGTCCTGGAGTAGGAACTCTTGGCTCGGGTGGTAGCATGACCACGGAAGGGCCGGAGATCGTTTGTGCGGATACAGCAGGAGACGCTGAGGCTGAGGCAATGCTAGCTGATGCAGAAACAGTCTGTATCTGTTCTTCCAGCTTGGTATACCCCTTCTGCAGGGACTGTACAGCTTGAGTCAGGACGGCTAGATGTTGATAAATCTCCCCCATTGGTGTGGTTCCTCCTGCAGGTACAGACATGGCTGTCTGATACTGTCATGTACCTTGTAGTAGAGCCTGTCTTTCATAGGAGGAGACCTCTCATACAGCTCTGGCTCTGAACCCACTGGAGTGGTGACAGTGGTTTCAAGAGCGCAGCAAGGTAGGAGTGCCTCTGTAGTGCAGCAGCAGACTGGATGGATGGATGCTGACTCCTGGATGTACTGGTAGAAGACAGTAGCTGGCAGATGAGGCAGATGCGGGTCAGCGACCCTAGAAAATGGATGCAGAGGCAAGACTGAAGCAGGGTCAAACAAGCCGGGTAAAACACAGGCAGGCATATATGGCAAAACGGCAGGCAAAGAGTGGTTGGTAAACAAGCAGGATTCGGCAACAGATATCAAGCAGGTAAAGTCTTTGAGCTAAGTCAAGGCAAGCTGGGTCAGGATAGGAGAAGGCAGGATAGTCAGACAGGCCGGGTCAATTCAGGTAAATCAGGTATCAGCAGGTTCAGGATAACACAGGGGTAAAGTTGCAGATCAGACAGCACTGCATTGGTGCAGTTGCTGTCCCTTTAAAGGCCAATGGGCACCAAAGCACATTAGCGCACGCTCCCATGCATGCGCACATGCATGCACCGGCGATCCATTAGGAAGATTCCTGTGCGAACCCATGCCAGCATGCACTCATGACTATGTGGAGGCGGTGACAGTCTGGATCCCTGACAGTTTTGTTCCCCCCTTTGGGGTTTTGGCCTGATCCTTCCCCGTGTCTGGTTTCTGCCAAGGTAACCCAATGAGCTTATGCATAGACACACATGGTTTTTGGTATTTTACTATGCTATTATATGTTTTTCTTGTATTCAGTGAATATACATATGTTCCACTAGTAAGTTCCTGATGAAGTGGACCAAAGTCCAAGAAACGTGTCGAGTATGCGGAGAAATCATACGAACAACTCATATTGCTTAGGCACATCACTGGATATATGTTTGTATACTGTAAACGGAGCAAATTTTGGGAAAAGGTCTATGTATTCATGGATATGAATTTGTTATAAAAAAAAGAAAAATGTCCGTTGTTTTAAAAAATGTATCTTTTCACTAAGGGCCAGCTGATACTAGGAGGTGACTTTAATGTCCCTCTAGTGCCTACCTCCTCAGGCACTTCCTCTCTCCCACTAGGTTCTCTGAAATGGGTGACTCAAGCAATACATAAATCACACCTCATAGATGTATGGCGGTTACAACCCTCTGGTGAAAGGGACTATACGTTCTATTCTCCCCCCCATAAAACTTACACACGCATAGACTTTTTTCTGATTCCCCAACCCCAACTTCATGCTGTAAAAAATACCTCCATAGGTAACATAACCTGGTCAGATCATGCCCCTATAGTTCTGACATACGCGCTCTCAGAAACCCCTCTTTCAGGATCGAAATTCTGGAGATTGAACTAAAGTTTGCTCCAAAACCCAGAAGTGTTGGAAATAGTGACTAAAGAACTGCAGCATTACTTTCAGATGAACGGCCAGCCCGACTACGACATGGGTATTCTGTGGGAGGCTCATAAGGCCATGATCAGGGGGATACTTATCAAACAGGGATCGCGCCTTAAAAGGCTACGTGAGGAGAAACTGGAATCCCTCCTAACCGAAATCCATGACCTAGAGACCCGACATAAACAAACCCCAAACTTGGATGTAGAACGTGACCTTTTAACGCTCCGCAGAAAAGTGACGGACCTGTTGAGATATAAAGTGAAGGCTGCACTGCAGAAACGCTATAGAATCAGTTTTGAGTCGAGTGGTAACTGCGGGAAGATGCTGGCTAAGTCAGTAAAAGAGCAGAAATTAGCTTTGTATATCCCTCAGATTACCTCCCCGCATGGTGGCAAGGCCACACTCCCCAAACAAATCACCAAGGAGTTCAGGGATTTCTACTCTTCCCTATATAACCTACCGGACCAATCTCCCTCACCAGACCAACTGACTGACTACATCACTTCATCCAAACTCCCATGACTCCCTGAGGAAACTTGCATTGAACTCGAGAAATCTATAACGCTAGTCGAGATCCAACAAGCAATTGGCTCCTCCAAAACAGGGACAGCCCCGGGACCAGACGGCTTTACCCTGCAATATTACAAAATCCTCCTCCCAATCATAGGCCCCTACTTATTGAAATTGTTTAATGCACTCGGGTCTGGCGCCACATTACCCGAGACACATTAAAAGCCCACATATCCATTATTCCCAAGGAAGGAAAAGACCCAGCTGCCTGTGGGTGCTACAGGCCAATATCACTCCTGAACACCGACCTGAAGCTCTTCACTAAAATTCTAGCAACGCGCTTAACCCAGCACATGCAAGATCTAGTTCACTTAGATCAAGTTGGCTTCATACAATCCAGAGAAGCCTGCGATAATACTGTGAAAGTCCTTAATCTCATTCACATAGCCCAAACGACCCACACCCCCTGCGTCTCCTTGGAGACCGACTTAGAAATAGCATTTGACCGAGTGGACTGGCGTTTCATGTTCGCGGTTCTCAAACACATAGGCCTGGGAGACCGGATGCTGCAATGGATAACTAGCGTATACTCCACCCCTTCGGCGCAGGTTAAGATGAACTGAGTCCTCTCCGACCCCTTTGCGATATCCAATGGAACCAGAAAGGGATGCCCACTATCCCTGCTCCTGTTTACACTGACCCTAGAACCTTTTCTCTGTAAGATCCGTTTAAACCCAGACATTATGGGGCTGGCAGTTGGAAAGACGCAGTACAATACAGATGATATGATATTCTCCATCACCAACCCAGTGACGTCACTCCCCAACCTTCTCCATGAATTTGAGGTCAGAACTTTTGAATCTAAAGATCATCTTCAGTAAGTCGGAAGCGATGGGAGTGGAAGTGGCTCCGACCCTCCTTCGGACCCTGAGGTTGAGCTTTAAATTCCACTGGACGGAAGTGGCGTTAAAATACCTAGGAACCTCACCTGAACGTTTGCACTAAATTCCCCCCCCCCGCAGATCAAAACTGGCGCTCTACTCGAGATGTGGCATCGGGGTCTCCACTCATGGTTTGGAAGGTGTAACCTTCTGAAGATGAGTATCTTACCAAACTATCTCTACCTTTTACAAGCCCTACTGATTGTGATCCCCCCTCACTTCTTTAGAAAAGTAAACTCCCTCTTCCAGAAATTCATCTGGGCACACAAACATCCTCGGGTTCCTCGTCGACAACTCACTCTGCTCAAACACAACAGGGGCCTGGCACTCCCGGATATATTGAAGTACAATCAAGCCACCCACCTTGGCAGACTAATGGACTGTTGTCGTCATGCTACGGCAAAAATTTGGACACAGCTTGAACAAGCCCAAACGGACATACCCCTGATAGGAGCCCCATGGTGCTTTAAGGACTTACCACGACCGTTGATCTTACACCCCTTGATTGGACCCACCTTACGTATCTGCTTGCATCTATTTGTGAAAGAAGCTCTATCCCCACCCAACTCCCCCCTATTCCCAGTACTGGGAAACCCACAGTTCCCACCAGGTCTACAGAACCACATATCCCAGACCCTACAACAAAGGGGCT
Source organism: Glandirana rugosa (assembly GCA_018402905.1). Classification (NCBI taxonomy): domain Eukaryota; kingdom Metazoa; phylum Chordata; class Amphibia; order Anura; family Ranidae; genus Glandirana; species Glandirana rugosa. Next base: position 1,518,248 of record BLSH010066234.1, read on the forward strand.
TCTATCAAATATCCCAGTTCCTGTTAGACGAGAACTGGCCCTCTATTGAATCCCTAATGGCACCCTCAGGACCTTATCGACTGCCCTTCTGGAACGCCCTCCAGATATCCCATTACGTACGCACTCTGCCAAGCCGCAGGGGCTGGGGCCGAAACCTGACTGACTTTGAAGACTTTTACACTGAATCGGGTACCCTACCAAGAGTCCTATCTAAGATGTACAACCTATTAATTTCCCCTGTTACACAACCAGAACTACCAGGACTAAAACACTGGGAAAAAGACATGGGCTGCAGTTTCACGGCAAAACAGACACAAACCATCAATACGCGCGCTCTTAAATCATCCATTTGCACAAAAACCCAAGAGACAAACGATGGTACCACACTCCGTACCTTTTGCATAAAATGTACCCTAATACCACAGACAAATGCTGGAGATGCCTAAAATAACAGGGCACGCTGCTACATATTTTTTGGTCATACCCCAAACTGACTCACTCCTGGAAAGAAGTAAGGAGAACAGCTCAAAAATTCACAGAATACGAAAAGACGGTGGATCCGGCCCTTCTACTACTACACATGTCACCCGTCCTGGAGAAAACCTACAAAAAAATCAATAATACATCACCTTTTGAATGCCGCCAAATCTTGCATCTCTTTGAACTTGAAGAGTCCACACCCTTCTACCATTAGCAGTTGGCTGACAAAAGTGGAAGAAATCAACAAAATGGAGGACTTGATCCTCACCTCACAACTCAAACATGACAAATACTCAGAGAGGTAGAGACTGTGGAACATGTTTATTCTTTCTGACGAGGAGAAGGCCCTCTTAAACCCATAATGGGACAGGGAACCACTGATACTACTGGTAACAGTACTACCATGATAAGTCCCCGAGACACACCCTCTTCCCAACCTTTTTTATTCACGCCCCCCCACTCTATTCCCTCTCCCTCTCCTTGTTTCTTTTCATTCACTTTCACATTTTCACTCTTCTATAAGAAATGGACAAAAAAAAAGCGGGGGAGATAGGAGACTCCAGGTATGGCTCTTCCCTGGTCCGCAACTGAGGGGCATTGCCACACGAAATGTATATAGGAAATAACTATGCTGAGACTCACAATGGAGAATGTTAGGTGGAGTAAGCACTCCAACTATTTTATAGATTAATCCCTCAACCACAGTCTTTCCTTGTTCTTGTATAGCTGAGCGAACAACCCAATCTGTTATACTGTGCGAAAGTGTGACAATGCTTTCTTCGCTGCTCTTGACCCCTCCCTCCTATTGAGTGCCCCCACAGCAAGCAGCTCTCTATGGGGGCAACCGAGCCGAATCAGAGCTCCGTGTATCCATTCAGAAATGGAGCCCCTCCCAGGCCCCGTCCCCCCTATCCCCTGATTGACAGCCGCGGGAGCCAATGGCACCACTGCTGTGTCTCAGCCAATCAGGAGGAGTGTCCTGGATGGCTAAGACACTCATGGACATCGCTGGAGAGAGAAGAGGCTCAGGTAAGTCATTTAGGGGGTGTTGGGGAGGCTGCTACACACAGAAGGTTTTGTATATTAATGCATAGAATGCATTAAGATAAAAAACCTTATGCCTTTACAACTTCTTTAATGTGGATAACTGTTTGGAGTTAAGCAATCCCTTGTTTCATTTTCTGGATGGCCATGTTCCATTGAGCTGTCTGTTCTGTTGAAAGTGGGTCTGTCGATGTCAGACTTACATTGGCCATGGGTATGAATATAAGTCTGTACTTCTGACAAGCTACTGACACTTTTAACGGTTTATCAAACTTTAATTTAGGGTTGCATTTTTTTTTTCTGACCTTGTCAGACAGAAATCCATCTACAGATTGTTCCTTCAGCCATCCATTGCCATCACTTAGTCAGGACATTCCACTTGGCTTCTTTCCCTATGACGCATCTGTGCTGCTATATCTTGCAGTTCCAGTGCATATTGCAGACCTGATTCTCCTGCTCCCTGCTTTCTGATGATGAAGTGGGCCCTAAGGTCCCTGATGTTGACAATATTGTCAAGGGAATCATGGTCTTCCACTGGGAGGTGCAGGATTAACCTTCCTGCATAATGGCTGCTAAACAGACAGGATCCCATATGATCAGATCAGGCCTTGTAACCTTTTGACCCAATATTCAAGTCCTAACCATGCACTTGGGTAATTGTTTATTGCATCAAAAATCCTGCCAATAAAAAGGGAGTTGTTATTGCAGGGGAGATGGGTTGCCTACTTTCCTCTGGAGCAGTGGCTGGTGAAGTTTTAGGATGGGGGGCACCAGGCCCCGCCCTTCCTTTTTGACCCCTCCTACTTATAATAGGCCCCACCCCTTATATGATCCACCCAATCTGTCCCCTGTATTCCACATATTGTGTCAGGAGTACACAGCTCAGCATCACAGGACACAGTATAAAACTCAGCATCACAGGACACAGTATACAGCTCAGCATCACAGGACACAGTATACAGCTCAGCATCACAGGACACAGTATACAGTTCAGCATCACAGGTGGGGTATATAGCAGCCAGTATCACAGGACACAGTATAGAGCCCCAGCATCACAGGTGGGGTATATAGCAGCCAGTATCACAGGACACAGTATAGAGCCCCAGCATCACAGGTGGGCTATATAGCAGCCAGTATCACAGGTGGGGTAAATTGCAGCCAATATCACAGGTGGGGGTAAATTACAGCCAGTATCACAGGTGGGGTAAATTGCAGCCAATATCACAGGTGGGGTAAAGTTAAATGGGGTGGACACTATAACCGACGTTAAATGGGGTGGACACTATGACCGACATTAAATGGGGGTGGACACTATAACCGACGTTAAATGGG
>BLSH010066234.1:1530162-1543088 GCA_018402905.1 Glandirana rugosa
CTACCTCCTCCTACTCCTCTCCCACCGCCACTTCCACCTACACTGCCACGGTCACGGCCTAGTCAACCTCTAGGCTCCTACTCCACATCCACCCCCCTTCCCATTTTTTTACTTGATTTTAATTTATTTTCCCTATCCCCATTTATTTGTAGGGCACTTGCCCTAGTTTGAAGATGATTTTGGAACAGTTATATGGTTTCTACCGTTAATTAATACTTTTCAGACACAGTTTGAAGATGATCCACATTCACCTCCATTTTTGCTTTTTTTTGTTTTTATTTTTTTAAAAATATTTAAAGTTATTTCCCTGTCCCCATTTTTTTTGTAGGGCACTTGCCCTACCCTTACCCCCATTTACTTCCTTTTGCAGCCCTCTGGGGCTTTCCAGGACTTTGCTACAGCCATTTTTGTGCCTAAAAGTTCGGGTCCCCATTGATTTCAATGGGGTTCGTTGTCCGTGCGATCGTTCGGGTTCCGTCCGGACCCGGACCCGGACTTTGTCCCGAAGTTCGGACGGACCAGCAGAACCCGAACGTCCAGGTGTTCGCTCAACTCTAGCTATCACGCATAAATATTTGTCTGGGCAACTCCACGGCACTTGCCACGGTACATAGGATTGAGTATCTTCCAAGAAGTATGTCTGATCATTCCTTGCTACTTTTACAAATTCATGTTAATGGGACAAAAGGTAACAAGCTATGGAAGGTTAATCCATTTTGGTTTAACCTGTTCCCAACCACAGACCCGTTATCCGCGGAAATCCAAGCTTTTATACACATTAATGGAGGATCGGCTGCCACTGGGGTGATCTGGGACGCCCTCAAAGCACATATTAGAGGATTAATTATTAAACAGATTTCCAAAATCAAAACTGACACAAGAGCATGGGAGACACAGGTGTTGAGTGAGGCAAACAGAGCAGAGGAGCGATACATCGCGGACCCATCTCCGGCTTCTGAAAGAAGCTGGTTGGCTGCTCAGGCATTACATCAGCAGGTTACTATTAACGCAGCTCAGAACAAATGGTTCTTTATGCAGCAAAGATACTTTGAAGAAGGCGAGAACACAGGTCACCTTCTTGCTGTTATCTCTCGATCACAACAGGGTATATCTCATATACAGACTATACAAAATGCAGCAGGAGACAGCGTACAGGATACCAAGCAGATTCTGCAAGTGTTTAAAAACTACTTTGGTGACCTTTACAGGTCCAAGGTCGGGCCCGCGAGGGACGCATTAATTCAATACCTCGATACGTGCTCCCTCCCCGGGTTGACAGACGCGGGACGGAAAATACTAAATGCACCCATAACCATAGAAGAACTGTCTGCGGCAGTGGCCACGATGGCTAATAATAAGGCCCCAGGTTCTGACGGTCTGCCCATAGAAACGTACAAAAGGTACGGAGAGTCGCTCTTGCCCCTACTTATGGCGACACTTAATGATGCTCTTAAAACAGGCATTTTGCCAGCGTCTATGAGAGAGGCTATCATTGTAGTGCTACCAAAACCTGGGAAGGACCCATTAATTCCATACTCATACAGGCCAATATCATTGATAAACACAGACGTCAAGCTTCTGGCTAGGGTTTTAAGCGACGAGGCTAGCGAAAGTGATAACTGACTTGATACATTTAGATCAGTCCGGATTTATCCCATCGAGATCAACGGCACTGAACATACGTAGGTTATATTTAAATATACAGCTCCCGGTAGATAATCCGGGAAATAGGGCGGTGTTCTCACTCGACGCTGCCAAGGCGTTTGACAGCGTCGAGTGGCAATACTTGTGGGCTGTCCTGCGCAAGTTCGACGTGGGGGAGAGTTTTATTGCCTGGGTCCAACTCCTATATGCAGATCCGAGTGCACGTATTCGCATTAACGGAGACCTGTCAGATGCATTTCCGTTGCATTGTGGAACTAGACAAGGCTGTCCGTTGTTCCCCCTGCTTTTCGCCATGGCGCTGGAACCTCTGAGAGCTTCTGCTGAGATTGTGGGATTCCGTAGGGGGGAGCGGGAGGATAAGCTCTCCCTATATGCGGATGATACCCTGATATACCTGGGAGATACAGCTGGTTCATTAGTGGCAGTTATGCGGCTAATTGACACTTTTGGGAAACACTCTGGTTTCGCTATTAACTGGCACAAATCCTCACTATTGCCGCTGGAGGAGTCTACATTCCTAAAGGAGGTATTCTCTACCAAGGATAAGAAAGGAATGATATCAGGCATATATGGTACATTACTTTCTGGAATTCAGGCCCCTGATTTACTGCCATGTAAAGGGAAATGGGAAGCAGATATAGGACCAATTGACCAAGATACCTGGATAGAAATACTGGGGGCCGGACCGTTGGTGTCAGTTTCAACCTCGCATAAGCTATCTCATTTATTTATACTTCATCGGGCCTACCGTACGCCAGTACAATTACATAGATGGAACAGAAGAGACTCCCCTACCTGCCCGAAATGTAATGTACATCCGGGTACTTTAATTCATATGCTTTGGCGATGCCCAAAACTAGTGCGATATTGGAGCAATGTGCTTTCCATCATTAACACTACCTTCCAAATTCAGCTGGAACTTGACCCTGTAGTATGTGTCCTGGGTGGGTTAATGGTTGAGGAATACTCCCCACAAATATACATAGCATTAATCAGATTACTATACCTAGCCAAGAAATTAATTGCGAAATTCTGGCTGTCACCGCATACTCCTACTAGCGGGCAATGGATTCAGCAGGTAAACCAAATCCTAATAAGGGAAAAAGCTACATATATTCATAGAAATACCCCGCAGAAATGTCAAAAAATTTGGCAACAATGGTTAGATAACCTGAAAGTTGCTCCCACACAGCTTTTACTAGACAAATTACTAACAACCTAAACACATGAGGCGACCTCAGTGTGGATACGTATAGATGCCCTGGTTGGACATTACAAAATAATAGACAGACACATCCGCAATCGACAGACTGGGTTAACGCTGTTTATTGGTTTAAATTTAAGTTTATGTTATTTCTTTTCGGTTTTACCTGTATGGCGACCAGGTGATGGTCGACCCACATCCAAACAGTGAGCAACATGCGTTTACAGTGCTTATATGAAGTGTTTACTTTGATATCTGTACACTTTACCGGAAAAAGAAAGAAAATGTATTTGACACTTCAATGACTGTTATTTACATAAAATGCTCAATAAAGTATTTTTCTGATTTAAAAAAAAAAAAAGATATTCCAAGCTTTGAACATCTAACAGAGCATTGTTCAATCCATCATCTGAAAATGGAAAGAGTATGGCACAACTGCAAACCCACCAAGACATGGCCGTCCACCTAAACTGTTAGGCCGGGCAAGGAGAATATTAATCAGAGAAGCAGCCAAGAGGCCTATGGTAACTCTGGAGGAGCTGCAGAGATCCACAGCTTAGGTGGGAGAATCTGTCCACAGGACAACTATTAGTCGTGCAATCCACAAATCTGGCCTTTATGGAAGATTTGCAAGAAGAAAGCCATTATTGAACGAAAGCCATAAGAAGTCCAGTTTGCAGTTTGCGAGAAGCCATGTAGGGTACACAGCAAACATGTGGAAGAAGGTGCTCTGATCGAATGACACCAAAATTGAACTTTTTGGCCTAAAAGCAAAAATGTGTGGCGGAAAACCCTGAACATACAATCCCCACTGGGAAACATGGCGGCAGCAGCATCATGTTGTGGGGATGATTTTTTTCAGCAGGGACAGGGAAGCTGGTCAGAGTTGATGGAAAGATGGATGCATCTAAATACAGGGAAATCCTAGAAAAAAAACCTGCAAAAGACTTGAGACTGGGGCAGAGGTTCACCCTCCAGCAGGACAACGACCCTAAACATACAACCAGAGCTACAATGGAATGGTTTAGATCAAAGTATATGTGTTAGAATGGCCCAGTCGAAGTCCAGACCTAAGTCCAATTCAGTTGTGGCTGGTGAAATTTTAGGAGGGGACAGACCCCGCCCTTCCTTTTTTACCCCTCCCACTTCTCATAAGCCCTATCCCTTATAGATTCCACCCATTGTGTCAGGAGTATACAGCCCAGCATCGCCAGATAGGGTATACAGTATTGCCAGATAGGGGTATATACAGCATCCACCAGATAGGGGTATATACAGCATCCACCAAATAGGGGTATACAGCATCCCCAGATAGGGGTATATACAGCATCACCAGATAGGGGTATATACAGCATCACCAGATAGGGGTATATACAGCATTCACCAGATAAGGGTATATACAGCATCCACCAGATAGGGGTATATACAGCATCCACCAGATAGGGGTATATACAGCATCCACCAGATAAGGGTATATACAGCATCACCATATAGGGGTATACAGCATCCACCAGATAGGTGTATATACAGCATCCACCAGATAGGGGTATATACAGCATCCACCAGATAGGGGTATATACAGCATCCACCAGATAGGGATATATACAGCGTCCACCAGATAGGGATATATACAGCATCCACCAGATAAGGATAAATAAGGCATCCGCCAAATAGGGGTATATACAGCATTCACCAGATAGGGGTATATGCAGCATTCACCAGATAGGGGTAGATGCAGCATTCACTAGATAGGGGTATATGCAGCATTCACCAGATAGGGTATGCAGCACCCCCCAGGGCAGTCAGGACATCAATGTCCTGCACTTACCCCATCTAGGAAATGGGCCGGACACGTGAATTAGGGGGTGGCCACGGTGGCCATGGATAGATTCATGCTATGCATGAATCTACCCATTTAGCATAGAGGGGGTGGCTGGGATAGAGGGGGCAGTGCCCGTGCGCCCTTAATGGACGGGTCACCCCTGGTCCAATTGAGAATCTGTGGCAAGACTTGAAAATTGCTATTCACATACGCTCTCCATCCAATCTGATAGAGCTTGAGCTATTTTGCAAAGAAGAATGGGCAAACATGTCACTCTCTAGATGTGCAAAGCTGGTAGAGACATACCCAAAAAGACTTGCAGCTGTAAATGCAGTGAAAGGCGGTTCTACAAAGTATTGACTCAGGGGAGCTGAATACAAATGCATGTCACACTTTTCACATATTTATTTGTAAAAAATGTTGAAAACCATTTATCTTTTTTTTTCACTTCACAATTATGTGGCACTGTGTGTTGGTTTATCGCATAAAATCCCTTTAAAATACATTTACGTTTTTGTTTGTAACATGACAAAATGTGGAAAATTTCAAGGGGTATGAATACTTTTTCAAGGCACTGTAACATAATATTGTTATTTAAAGTCTGTGTTAACCAACATTTCATATTCCTGACGTGTTCCTGTTGTACCATGTACTTGTGTTAAAATGTATCCTGTTCTCTTTGTATTACTTCTTTTGTGTGAAATACCTAGTGATCCTGCCAGTCCCCCTGCTTTTCTATTTCAACAGTGGCGGCTGGTGGTATATTTTTTTTGGGGGTGGGAGCAAACAATTCACCCCGCCGGTTAGTCGGTCACCAACCCTGTACTTACCCCATCTAGGTCACAGGCAGCGCTTTCCCTGGGTGGCTTCCACTGCATCTCCTCCTCCTCTGCATCATGGCGGCTTCTGCCGTGCATCTCTGCCCTCCTCCTCCTAGGTGGCCCAATTCTTTGCAAAATTAATTTTTTATTTATTTATTTTTTTCCCCCAAAATTGTCATATGTTAACAGGTTATTTCTCACATCCAGCATATTCATACCACAAATTACTCTCCGTTCAAATAGGATTGCTTCTGCTGTCGACCAATCGGGTGATGAGTCTCAGGACCTGCTTCCTGATTGGCCAGAAGGAGAATCAGGAAGACAATAGCAAATATTAATTCTCTATTGTCACACAAGTGGGCGGGCTCAAGCCCACCCTTTTTTGAAGCCAATTAGAGCCTCAGGCTCAAAACATGTGCTTCTAAAAAAAACAAAAAAACATCGGAATCCCATGCGTCCAACACCCTGCATGTAGATTATGGGTCAGGTGCATGGATTAGGGGGGCGGCGCCCCTGCGCCTTGTATGGGTGGGCCCCCACTGGATTTCATACTGACCACACTAGGCATGAGAGCAATCTATCTAGCAATTTATCTCAGAACTGGGATCACCTGCTGGTGGCACTGTGGTTCCCTGGGAGGAAGGTTGTAATTCCAGTGTCCACAAGTCAGTGCCTCCCAGCAGCCAGAAGACCCCAGTAACCAGCCTTCACCTCATACTGGCTGCTGGAAGTGTATTTATGTCCTCTCCTCCTAAGTTCCTCTTGTTCAAGTATTTTGCTTGCTGCCAGATACTGCTAGCCATTATCCTGTTATCCTGTTCCTATTCCTGCCCTGTATGTTGTATCCTGTATCCTGCTGCTTTGTACTTGCTTTCCCTTGTCCCTGACCCTAGTTTTGGTCCCCTTTACCATCTGCTTCCTGCACCTCCAGTTTTCCCTGCATTTTGATGTTCCCCATTTGTTACATATTGTAAACAGTTAATTGTTAGTTAGGCTTCTGTTTGTTAGTTATTAATCAGAAATTTTGTCACTGGGTTTTTTTGTTTCACTTATATTTTCATGTTTGCTGTGTGCTGGTGTTTGGAAGGATTTGATTCACTGTAAGCAGAGAGCCTGGTCCATGCAGAGATGGCCATCTCTGCGGCTGATTCCTGGCAGTGTGACCAGTTTTCTGGCTGTGCTGGGAGCACAACCTTTCTGCCCTCCAATGGCCAAGACTTGTACTGACTCGTCCCCCTCACTGGGAAGATCAGTGTATTGCTATTTCTCTGCCACCTGCTGACACACCCCTTGCAGTCCTCACCCATACCTCTTATGCAGCTGAGAACATAAATTATGTGATCACTCCTAACAAATGACACCACAAAACTCCTAATCCGCTACCTGGTTATTGCTCGCCCCGACTACTGCAATACCCTCCTCATTGGCTTTCCTTTTAATAGGCTATCCCCTATTCAGTAAATCATGAATACTGCTGCCAGACTCAACCACATTACAAACCGCTCATAGTCTGCTATTCCTCTCTGCCAATCCCTCCATTGGCTGCCACTTACCCAACAAATTAAATTCATAATACTAACAATAACTTACAAAGCCATCCTCAATTCGGCCCCCAGCTACATCACTAACCTGGCCTCAGAATACCAACCAAATCGTCCTCTTTGTTCCTCCCAAGACCTCCTGCTCTCTAGTTCCCTTGTCACCTCATCCCATACTCGCCTCCAGGACTTCTCCGGAACCTCTACCACCCTTTGGAATTCCATACCCCAATCTGTCCAACTATCACCAACTCTATACACTTTTAGGCGATCCCTAAAAACGTTTCTCTTCAGAGAAGCCTAGCCTGCCTCCACCTAACAACTGTACTTTTATTTTCTCCATCAGCTCATCCCCCACAGTTTTTTCCTTTTGCATAACTTGACCCTTCCTTCTAGATTGTAAGCTCTAGCAAGCAGGGCCCTCTGATTCCTTGTGTATCTGTCAGGAACCCTGAATCAGCCTGAGACAGAAAATGCAGCAAAATCACACCTTTGATGTAATGGTAAAAATGGTACAGATCAGTAAACATAGTCAAAATATAAGCCAGGGACTGGAAGCAAAAATGGCTAATCAGACGATCCAGTAATCAGGAGACCAGAAATCAGCATAGTTGGAGGCAGAAGAAACAGGATCAGGAACCAGAAGGGACATCAGCCGGGCAAAGTCTTTCACAGGAACACAGCAGAAACACTCCAGATATGTTGACCAGGCAAAGGCACGAAAATAAACAAGGCAGTTTAAATAGCCAGAAGTGGCTGGCTGTAAGCGGGACTGACAAGCAGGTAATGATAACCAGGTGAGCCACTGTGGAAACAATGAGTGCTGACAATGATCTGACAGATGAGCAGCCTGAGCACAGAATAGAGAGCTGCTGGCAGCCCAGCCCTGAGAGATTGTATTGTAATTGTACTGTCTGCCCTAATGTTGCAAAGCGCTGTGCAAACTGTTGGTACTATATAAAATCTGTATAATAATAATAATCACTTATAAAAGATTGTATATACAGGGTGGGCCATTTATATGGATACACCTTAATAAAATGGGAATGGTTGGTGATATTAACTTCCTGTTTGTGGCACATTAGTATATGTGAGGGGGGAAACTTTTCAAGATGGGTGGTGACCATGGCGGCCATTTTGAAGTCGGCCATTTTGAATCCAACTTTTGTTTTTTCAATAGAAAGAGGGTCATGTGACACATCAAACTTATTGGGAATTTCACAAGAAAAACAATGGTGTGCTTGATTTTAACATAACTTTATTCTTTCATGAGTTATTTACAAGTTTCTCTTTGTTTACAGCCATTGACATGTGGTCGAGGTTAACATGTGCGGAGCGGATAGAAATTGTGTTGATGTCTGGTGAACGCAGTAACCGGGTCATTGCAGCAGATTTCAATGCAAGACAGCCTACGAGACCCCCCATCTCCCATGCTACAGTTAGCAAACTGCTTGCTAAGTTTCGTGAAACTGGTTCAGTGTTGGATTTGCCAAAATGTAGACGCATGAAATCTGTCACTAATGAAGAAACATCAGTGGCTGTCCTAGCTTCATTCAGCAAGAGCCCACAGCGTAGCACTCACCGCATGTCACTGGAGAGTGGCATTAGTCGAACATCCCTTCGGCGGATATTAGCTACTCACAAATGGCACCCTTACAAACTCCAGCTACTGCAGCATCTTAACGAGGATGACCCAGATCGGCGCACTGAATTTGCAGAATGGGCAAAACAAAAATTGGAACAGGACCCTCAGTTTACGCAGAAGATTTTGTTCAGTGGTGAGGCAAACTTTTATGTGAATGGTGAAGTTAACAAACAAAACCACCGCTATTGGTCTGACACTAACCCACATTGGATAGATCCCTCCAAGACTTTTGGAACCAATGTTGGTATGGTGTGGTATATGGGGTACAAAGATAGTGGGGCCATTCTTCATCAATGGAGACCTCAAGGCCACTGGATATGCGAAATTGCTACATGATGATGTGTTTCCCTCTTTATGCACTGAAGCTGGCACGTTCCCTGAGTATTTCCAGCAAGATGGTGCACCACCACATTATGGGTGTCAGGTCCAAGCATTCCTAGATGAACAGTTTCCTGGAAAGTGGATTGGTCGTCGTGGGCCAGTTGAATGGCCCCCAAGGTCTCCCGATCTGACCCCCTTAGACTTTTATCTTTGAGGTCATCTGAAGGCAATTGTCAATGCTGTGAAGATACAAGATGTGCAGCACCTGAAACTACGGATACTGGAAGCCTGTGCTAGCATTTCTCCTGCGGTGTTGCGATCAGTGTGTGAAGAGTGGGAGAAGAGGGTTGCATTGACAATCCAACACAATGGGCAGCACATTGAACACATTTTATAAGTGGTCAGAAACTTGTAAATAACTCATGAAAGAATAAAGTTATGTTAAAACCAAGCACACCATTGTTTTTCCTGTGAAATTCCCAATAAGTTTGATGTGTCACATGACCCTCTTCCTATTGAAAAAACAAAAGTTGGATTCAAAATGGCCGACTTCAAAATGGCCGCCATGGTCACCACCCATCTTGAAAAGTTTCCCCCCTCACATATACTAATGTGCCACAAACAGGAAGTTAATATCACTAACCATTCCCATTTTATTAAGGTGTATACATATAAATGGCCCACCCTGTACAATGTTTATATACACACGTTTTGCCTTGCATTTCTATTTTAAACTGAATGGGTAGTTTTATAAGGTTAGGGCTTACATATACTTTAATAAAAAAGTATTACAAACAAACAACTATCCGCACACATCACACATCACATTGTACAAAAGCATACATAGCATTCCACATCCATGGGCATCGCAATATGGTCACTATAGATAAATTGCACCAAGCCCCAGGGGGATCACTAGACTCTTCACCCTTCCAATGACCAGCTAATTTCCATAGCATGCCCTCCTGAACCTTATTCACATCCAAGGCATTTACAGGTTTTACTCATGTCTCTGCTTTCCCCCTCTTTCCTGGGTACGACGGAAAAGCGGACCTTCCCCTTTTGGGTGAAGTTCCACTTTAAATGGCAAGTTTTGGATTTAACTTACTGAGGGCAGCACAACAAACCGTTGTAACACTATTTGTTATTTTGGCTTTAGTAAGGGAAATTTAGAACCTGACATTAAGGCAAGCTAAATGAAAATAAGTGTCAAAAAGTGTTCTTTTCATGCACTGCTTCTTCATAATGTTATTTTAATGTTTTCTTACACCATGGTTGGGTTTGCTAGTATTTTCTACCTGGGATTTCAATGTCAATGCCATCATACTGCTTTAGTGTTAGCATTACTAAGATATTAAAACATTTCACTGCATTTTGGAGAATGTCACTTTTTGCTATACTTTTACAGTTATTCAGAGCTTATTTAATTACGTTCCATAGCACAAATACAACGCGCTTTACAAACACAATTCACATTAGTCAATATCTCTGCATGGTCACACATACTAGAGTCATTTTAATGATTGGAAGCTGATGGAAATTTTGTAATTAAGTAGGGAACTAAAGCACTAAGGGATATGCAAACTTACATCCAAAGTAAAAAATAAAAACATGCCGTATTATATGCACTAAAAGATATGTAGTTTAACTTAGTAGAACCCATTGGTACAGTTCTTTCTGTATACTGAGCTGCGTAATAGACCAGGTCAAAAATATAGGAATATTAGGTTTCAATTCTAACCCTTTCCCTAAGTAAATACATGCATAAATATTGGTGATTGGTCTGGTGGCACAGGGTTATCCGGCACCTCATCCCTTGTATTAATATGAAATTGGTACAGGGAGATGTGGGATTATAACGGTGCCAAAAAAATTGTAAAAAAGATAAAATATGACAAATTTTATTGGTAAATTGTCCAGAAACAAAGAGCAAACCACCGCTTCAGGTGCTAATTATGAATGGAAGTAAAACCCGGAGTGCCTACCACGGCTCGCTCCGCTGCATCCAAGTGTTAAGAAGAAAACGGCAGCACATCCAGGATACTGCACAGATCCCTTGTGTGAAACGCGTCTACGAATGTGGTTGTATTGCTGGTACCTGTGGTGTCACCGTGGTGTTCAATAAAGCATTGTGAAGTATCCTGTATGTGCTGCCGTTTTCTTCTTAATTATTGGTACATTGATAAAATTACATGAATATACGTGATTAAAAGAAACAATACATGAATAATAGTATTGCCTTCATTACATATACATGATGATGGTGGTGAATCATGTAGTGATCTAGGGATATTCCTAAATGTTTCGCCTGTATAGGCTTCCTCAGGGAATTTTGTAGATCACCAGAGAAATGTAATACTATAAAAAAAGAAAATAAATCATATCAGTTAACATATTTAGGCAATTGGTATATCATATAAATAATAACGACATTGTATGCTCAATCCAACTTACATTGCAACCACTAGTCCAATGCCCACCGGGACGCCCTGTGCCCATGCACGTCACAGCAGGGGAGAGGGCGCTGTGTGTCCATGGTGCTGTAGTAAGACCTCACAAACAAAGCAATATATTACAGCGCACACATGACATTTACTCCTGCAAGGCTATTTAAAAGCATCTATACATATAAATCAAATATGCAAAAATATGGGGATTAGGTCACACTATATGGCCATAAAGTGCTAAGCCCACTAACTGCATCAAAGTACCCCAATTTTCAATGGGTCCTACACTAACCATAGAATGAAAGATCCTGTCTCTAAACCATGGAAGCAAATGCTCCTCTTTATGGGAGAACCAAAGTACTCTTCCCATGGCTCAGGTGGACACTGATTGGAGGTAATGAGGGAGAATGGGGTTCTCCAGCCCAAAAAGTCTGGTCAGGACTCCTAGCCTTGCAGGAGTAAATGACATGTGTGCGCTGTAATATATTGCTTTGTTTGTATGCACCATGCATTGTTAGGGCGTTCCCCCCAAATATTTGCTTGTAGGCATCCAATAGGATCGCCTGACGCTGTGGCCATCGGGAAACAGGTCTCACGACCTTCCTCCTGATTGGCGGGGAGGAACTTTATTGTGAAAACAGCAAAAATGTATTTGCTATTGTCACACAACTGGGTGGGCTCGGGATGCAGGGCACTGCGCCCCGAGCCTAATCTTTTTTGAAGCCTATTAGAGCCTCTGGCTCTGATCACGTGCTTCGAAAAAACACTCCCCTCATTGGAATCCATAGACAGAGGTCTCCCGGCAGCCACACAAGAAGGATACCCACCAGCTGTGATAAAATAACCAGGTTGTATTGGTTGAAACAGAATGGTAAGGCAATGCAACAGTTTAGAGATTAACTGTTAAACACAGTGAATCAACACAATAACATTGCAGTACAGTCAAATACAGTCAGGTCCATAAATATTGTGACGTTGACACAATTCTAATCTTTTTGGCTCTATACGCCACCACAATGGATTTAAAATGAAATGAACAAGATGTGCTTTAACTGCAGACTTTCAGCTTTAATTTGAGGGCATTTACATCCAAATCAGGTGAACGGTGTATGAATTACAACAGTTTGTATATGTGCCTCCCACAACCTACATTTACGGGAGTTTAATTTCGACTTTCAGACGTCAATTTCGTGTAGAACAAGTAAAGTAAAATTTAGGTAACACCACCGCATATCTCGGTTTTTCTAATCTTAACACAGTTGCAGTGTTATAAATACCTGGACTGACATAAACTGACATGACGTTACAATAACACAACTAAGTGACACAAATTGTCAATTAGAGATTTGACAACGTAACGGAATGGTAAGACAAAGTTGGTTATGTTGGACCAATAAAATAGTGTCGACCACCCATAGGAAGAACACACCGACGGCCCTCTGGAGACAGATACCTAAGGTTAC
>BLSH010066234.1:1543912-1561489 GCA_018402905.1 Glandirana rugosa
CAGTGATAGTCACTTCGTTCGGTAGTAATCCGACTTTTTTGTTTTGTTTGGGTAGTCTCTCTATCGTTTTTGTAATCTTTTGGTGTTGCTGAGTTCACCGGTGTGGTTTTTCTTTTTAAGGATGTTCCAAACAGTTGATTTGGCCACACCTAATGTTTTTGCTATCTCTCTGATGGGTTTGTTTTGTTTTTTCAGCCTAATGATGGCTTGCTTCACTGATAGTGACAGCTCTTTGGATCTCATATTGAGAGTTGACAGCAACAGATTCCAAATGCAAATAGCACACTTGAAATGAACTCTGGACCTTTTATCTGCTCCTTGTAAATGGGATAATGAGGGAATAACACACACCTGGCCAACAGCTGAACAGCTGTCACGGTCCTGGTGGTGGAGTCTGTCTTAGCAGGGACCAACCACTCTTACACACCCGATTTGGGGACCCCTGGTAGTGTAGACAGGAAGTCCCAGAGTGCGGGAGGGCACGAGGGCTGGATGGTCACTGGTGGTGATGTGAGGCTCCAGATGGTCGTGCAGACTGAAGAATGGTCGTGCAGGCTGGGTTGACAACTGGCGGATCAGAGAGGCACAAAAGGGGCAGGCAGAAGAATAGTCAAAGTCCAAGCAGGGTTCGTTCACAGGCTGACGGCAAAGGTACAGAAGTGTCAGGCAAGCGGATGGTCGTGGATACCCAGGGTTGGTGCAGGCAGATAAGTAGCAGGTCAGGGCAAGCCGGGTCGGTACACAGGAACAGGAACAACACAGGAAGCAGGTTTCAGGAAGGAGAACTGAAGCTCACACTCAGATGCTGTAGAATGGACAGCACCTGCTGCCAGGTGCAGGAAGCTTAAATAGGACCTTTTGGCGCCGTTTCCGGCGTGGGCGCACGCACGCGTGAACGGCAAAAAGTCCAAAAAGGAAGCCTGACTTCAACTGGCCAGTCTTTTCCTAACACTGCCCCCCCCCAAGGGGCAGCCTCCGGATGCCCAACTTGGCCAGCTTGGCGGGATTGTTATCCTTAAAGGTTTGGATGCACTCGCCGGCATGGAGGTTGGTTTCAGGCTCCCGTGAGCTCTCTTCTGGCCCCTAGCCTTTCCATTTTACCAAATACTGGACCCCGCCACCCCTTCTTCTGCAGTCAAGTATCGACTCCACCTCAAACTCCTCTGCTCCATCAACCAGGATGGGGGCCGGGGGAGCTACAGCTCTATCTGGAAAAGGATCCGGGGCCACCGGCTTCAGCAAGGACACATGGAATACCGGGTGTATCCGTAAGGATGGGGGGAGCTCCAACTCAAAAGAGACCTGGTTGGTTTTCCTGCCAACTGGGAAAGGACCTATGAAATGAGGGCCCAGCTTTTTATATGGGCAAGCAAGCCTCAGATTCTTGGTTGAGAGCCAGACCTTGTCACCGGGCTGGAGGTTAAGCTTACCCCGTTTCTTCTTGTCGAAGGCCGCTTTGGTGACCTCTTGTGTCTGGGAAAGTGTGTCCTGCAAGAGCTTCCAATTGGCCTGAACAAATTGTGCAGAAGCATGTGCTGCTGGTACTGCGGTTTCCATTGCCAGGCTCGGGAGAATGTTGGGGTGGAACCCATATTTGGCCCAAAAGGGGGTTTGTTTGGTGGCGGAGTGCACCGAATTTTTGTAGGCGAACTCCGCCAGGGGTAGCAACGTGCACCAGTGTTCCTGAGAGTAGGTAGAAAAGCAGCGGAGGTATTGCTCCAAAGTCTGGTTTGTCCTTTCGGTCTGGTCATTGGTCTGGGTGTGATAGGCGGTGGAAAAGGATAAATTAATCTCCAGGGTAGTGCAGAGAGTTCTCCAGAACTGAGAGGTGAACTACACCCCCCCGGTCGGACACTATGTTCACTGGCACACCGTGCAGCCGGATGATCTCTCTGATAAAGACTTCTGATGTCTCTTTCGCTGTGGGTGTGCCCTTCATAGGGAGAAAGTGAGCCATCTTGTCGTTCAATTAGTTTTTATTAAATTTGCAGATACAAAAAAAAAAGAGCAATACGTTGCCATCTTATTTTATATTAAAATAAAGCATAACAGATATATATGTAACAAGTAACATATTTCCATAGTAAGTTAAAGCGGTCAGCATGAGCGGGTATGTCAGATAAACCAAAGTGGGGTTTGCCCGCCGTCCCCTCCGTCCAGAGGGCCCTCTCTTCGAGCGCCCCTTCTGGGAGCTAACTGCGCCACAGAGTGGCCTCCCCGGAACCAGAGGACAGCCATCACCCACTGCTATCATCAGGGTTCACGCCGAATCACGTAATCTGAATTTCCAAGAGTGAATGAATATTTTATACCCGCAAATATCCGGTAAGATAATAATGAAATTAATTCAGTAAACAGTAAACAAATAAACAAATAAACACATAAACAAGCATCAGCACCGGAAGGGAGAGCCTCCCCAGGGGTAGAAGGTGGTTCGTTTCAAGGTTCTCATTGATCTTCAGGAAAGCTCCTAGCCCAATCTTTCCAGTTATTATTAAATTTTGATATATTTCCAGTCCTTACAGCGAAAGTCTTTTCGTACATGTATTGTGTTCTCATTCTGTACACTACTTCAGAGATGTTAGGGGCTTTAATAGTTTTCCATTTTGAGGATATAGTTAATCTTGCTGCAATAAATATGTGAGTGATAAGTGGTCTGTATGTTTTGGGGGCTTTGTGTATGTCAAGATTGAGCAGCGCTCTGCATGGGGAGGGGCGTATGATAATACCTGTTATTGTTGCTATTAATGAGAATACTTGTTTCCAAAAACTCTGAAGGGCTTTACAACTCCAGAGGATATGTAAAATATTGCCTTTCCCCCCACAACCCCTTCAGCAATGTTGGGGTTCTGTTGGGTAGATTTGTGATAGTCTCATTGGGGTTAAATAGCTTCTGTAAAGAATCTTTAGCAAATTCTCCCAATGGTTAACACAGTGGGAAAACTTATAATGTGATTGTATAGCTTCTTGCCATTGTTGTAGCGTAAAATACGAGTTGAGTTCTCTTTCCCATGTGTGCATACTAGATGTTTTCGAGTCATTTCGTTTATATTGTAGTATTTTGTAGAACCATGCTAGACCTTTTGGTTTATTAAAACTGTCTGACATGTAGTTCCATGAGTCTTTGTGTACCCTGTAAGATAAGTTTGGATGGGTTTTAAGTAGGTGTATGATCTGCAAGTCAGAATATGTTTGTGGAAGGGGCTGCTTTGATAAAAGTTCTTTATGAGTTAAGATGCCCTTTTGTAGCCATTGTGAAATTCTGACATTTGGTAAGAGATATTGATGTATTTGGAGGGCTATATCATCACAAGTTGTTAATGTATCTGAAGGGACAATAGTATGGAGTTTTTTCCATGCCATTCTAGAGGTTTCGATTGATGGGAGATCTACATTATGAAGGATAATGGGTATTAAATCTGCTAAAAGCAGGGATGGGAGGTGTCTGTTCCCAGCTACATGGCGCTCTATCTGAACCCATAGTTTATCAATTTGGGGGTCGAACCAGGCCTTGGTTTGGTCCAACACAGCCGCATAATGATAGTTCCTAAGATTAGGGAAGTTTACTCCTACTCTAGATCTAAGTCTGAGCAAAGTAGAGAAGGAGAGTCTAGGCATTCCCGTGCCCCACAGGAATTTCCTGAAGAGCTTCTCAGTAGTTTTGAAAAACTTTTCAGGGATCTCAACCGGAATTGTTCTAAAGTAGTAGATAATCTTAGGTAGTAGTAGCATTTTTAAGGCTGCAACCTTACCCATCCATGATAGTTCATAGGAAGCTATGTTGTGGAGGTCTTTTTCTATTGTCTCCAACAGTCCCAGGAAGTTGGAGTTGTAAGTTTTAGATGTGGGGGATGAGAGTGTAATCCCTAGGTAGGGAATGTTGTGTGAGACCCATTGAAATGGGTACAGCCGTTTAAGTTGATTTATCTGGGTTTTGGGTACCCCTATGGGCAGAATTATTGATTTAGTTATATTTAATTTATAATAGGATACATACCCAAATTGCTGAAGTAAGATGTAAATCTCTTTTAACGTTGCCGCTGGGTTTGTTAGTGTTAAGACTACATAGTCGGCAAACAGCCCTATTTTGTGGGAGACAGTCCCTATTTTCACGCCTTTGATATTAACATTGGATCTAATAGCCTCCGCCAGGGGTTCCATCAATAACGAGAATATCAATGGAGATAAAGGACATCCCTGGCGGGTGCCGTTATTTATAGGGAACTTGTTTGACAATACATTTGAGACGTACACTCTGGCTGAGGGTTTTGTGTATAGAGCCATGATGGCGGAAAATATAAAGCCTTGTAGGCCAAATTTCTGAAGGGTAGACTGGAGATAGCCCCAGTGTACCCTATCAAAGGCCTTTTCAGCATCCAACGTCAAAACCACCGTGGGGATTCTATGAGTTTCAGATACTCGAATAATGTTGAAGAGCCTACGAGTGCCGTCTGGTGCCTGTCTTCCCTTTACAAACTCCACCTGGTCAGGTCTGATTAGTTGTGGGGTGACAGCCGCCAGGCGGTTAGCCAATATTTTAGCATAGATCTTCAGATCAGTGTTTAACAGCGATATTGGTCTAAAATTTTGAGGATGATCCATTTTTTTACCTGGCTTAGGTATAGCAATAATCGTTGCCTCAAGCATTTCCTCTGGAACAGAAGCGGAAGTGGCCATTTTGTTGAACAATGCTGTTAAGTAGGGGGTGAGGATCGGGGAAAATGTGTGGTAATATTCTGCAGTGAAACCATCTGCTCCAGGGGACTTTTGTGTTGGAAGCGACTTAATCGTGTTGCTCACTTCTTTATCAGTGATGGGCGCGTTAAGGATATTAAGCATATCCTGGCTTACGGAGGGCAATTTAATAGAGGACAAGAAGTTGTTTATGATGGACTGATCAGGTTGAGGGGTATTTTTTCTGTAGCTAAATTATAGAGACTGTGATAATATTTTTGGAAGGAATTGGCAATTTGGTTTGGGTGGAACACTAAGTTTCCAGTGAGCTGGTCAGTCATAGATCCCAATCTGGTTTGTTGGTGGCGCCTGCGTAAGTAATTGGCTAATAGCTTTCCCGCTCTATTGCCATGGGCATAATATAAAGCTTTGATACATTTCAATGAGAGGTGGTGCGAATCTCAACTGTTGTCTACAATTGTTAAGATCCTCTTTAATTTTAGGGTTAGGGGTTTGTTTATTCTGCATATCTAAAGAATTAAGGCGAGTCAGTAAAAGGGTAATATTTTTGGCCTTCTGCTTCTTTTCCCTAGCAGCCGCCTGAATCAAAATACCACGGCTAAATGCCTTATGGGCACACCATACATATATTCCATTTGTATCTTTGTTAGCGTTTGCATCAAAAAAAGCTCTAAGTTGTTGGGAAAGTCTTTTAGAGTAGTTAGGGTTGGCCAATATCTGAGTGCTATTCCTCCATAGATAAGCTGGGCTGCTGTCGCAGTGTTCTTTAAGTGTTAATGAGATTGGTGCGTGGTCTGACCACGTTATATTGTGGATAGATGCATCAATGGTTCTTTGTAAAAGAGGGAGATTTGCCAAAAATAAGTCAATCCTCGAATAAGAATTATGAGGTGCCGAATAAAATGTATAGTCTCTCTCATTAGAGTTAATACATCTCCAGATATCATGCAAGTTTTCTATGTGAAGGAAGGATTTCAGTTCATATCTGCTAGTTGTTTTGGGGTTGGAGCAGTCCATGTCCTTATCGGTTACACTGTTAAAATCTCCACACATAAGAAGGGAACCCATAGCAATTTTATCTATGCGGTGTTTTAGGGATTTCAGAAAGGTTGCTTGTCCTTGATTGGGCGCATACAAGTTGACTATTGTATATTTGGCATTATTGATAGTACAGATCAGGATCAAAAATCTCCCTTTCAAATCTTCAATTACCTCCTGAAGCTGGAAAGCTACTGATTTGTTGATGGCTATAAGGACTCCCCTCTTTTTAATGTGGGCAGAAGCAGTGAAGATAAATGGGAAAGACCTATCCGTACACTTGGGCTGTTTATTTTTTAGCAAAATAAGTCTCCTGGATGCATACTATGTCTCCCTTGAGCTTTTTCATTTCCCTCCACATTGTTCTTCTCTTATAGCAGCTGTTAAGACCATGGGCGTTTAAATATATTATTTTAATAGTCATGGTGGCGAGGGAAAGTGCTGTGTAGTTGTTTTTCTTCTAATATATGAAGTGTAGATAACATTTTAGGATTACCTTTGAGAGGGTGATGACAGGAGCTGGAGCTTTGACATTTGCAGGAGCGGAGGAAAGAATTCTTCTTTTTGAAGAGACAGTTCTGTGCTTCCTCTTTTGAGAGTTTTGGAGTATCTGGTGCTGAACAAACAAAAAGAACTAATAGAAAGATATTAGAACAAATCATAAAAAAGCGAAAAGGTTCACAACGTGTAAGCATGTCACAGAATCACTGTGGGGGTCATGCTCTCTCAAACTTTCCCCGCCATCTAGTGGTTGTTTCGAGTAAGGCAATGAATTAAAAGATATTTGTAGAAGTGCTCATCCTTTTGTGACGTTTTGCCAATTAGCTGAGATTTCATGCGGAGGTGATTTGTCTTGTATTTCTTCCTCCTCAGAGATAAGCCTCCATTGTTTAGCTAATTTTAGACCATTTTCCAGGTTAGTAATAGCATAGGTTCTGTTTTCTCTGGTAATGAGAATCTTTGTTGGAAATCCCCAAGTACAGTGCCTTGCGAAAGTATTCGGCCCCCTTGAACTTTGCAACCTTTTGCCCCATTTCAGGCTTCAAACATAAAGATATAAAACTGTAATTTTTTGTGAAGAATCAACAACAAGTGGGGCACAATCATGAAGTGGAACGAAATTTATTGGATATTTCAAACTTTTTTAACAAATAAAAAACTGAAAAATTGGGCGTGCAAAATTATTCAGCCCCTTTACTTTCAGTGCAGCAAACTCTCTCCAGAAGTTCAGTGAGGATCTCTGAATGATCCAATGTTGACCTCAATGACTAATGATGATAAATAGAATCCACCTGTGTGTAATCAAGTCTTCGTATAAATGCACCTGCACTGTGATAGTCTCAGAGGTCCGTTTAAAGCGCAGAGAGCATCATGAAGAACAAGGAACACACCAGGCAGGTGCGAGATACTGTTGTGGAGAAGTTTAAACCTGGATTTGGATACAAAAAGATTTCCCAAGCTTTAAACATCCCAAGGAGCACTGTGCAAGCGATAATATTGAAATGGAAGGAGTATCAGACCACTGCAAATCTACCAAGACCTGGCCGTCCCTCTAAACTTTCAGCTCATACAAGGAGAAGACTGATCAGAGATGCAGCCAAGAGGCCCATGATCACTCTGGATGAACTGCAGAGATCTACAGCTGAGGTGGGAGACTCTGTCCATAGGACAACAATCAGTCGTATACGGCACAAATCTGCCCTTTATGGAAGAGTGGCAAGAAGAAAGCCATTTCTTAAAGATATCCATAAAAAGTGTTGTTTAAAGTTTGCCACAAGCCACCTGGGAGACACACCAAACATGTGGAAGAAGGTGCTCTGGTCAGATGAAACCTAAATCAAACTTTTTGGCAACAATGCAAAATGTTATGTTTGGCGTAAAAGCAACACAGCTCATCACCCTGAACACACCATCCCCACTGTGAAACATGGTGGTGGCAGCATCATGGTTTGGGCCTGCTTTTCTTCAGCAGGGACAGGGAAGATGGTTAAAATTGATGGGAAGATGGATGGAGCCAAATACAGGACCATTCTGGAAGGAAACCTGATGGAGTCTGCAAAAGACCTGAGACTGGGACGGAGATTTGTCTTCCAACAAGACAATGATCCAAAACATAAAGCAAAATCTACAATGGAATGGTTCACAAATAAACATATCCAGGTGTTAGAATGGCCAAGTCAAAGTCCAGACCTGAATCCAATTGAGAATCTGTGGAAAGAACTGAAAACTGCTGTTCACAAACGCTCTCCATCCAACCTCACTGAGCTCGAGCTGTTTTGCAAGGAGGAATGAGCAAAAATTTCTCTCGATGTGCAAAACTGATAGAGACTTCCCCAAGCAACTTACAGCTGTAATCGCAGCAAAAGGTGGCGCTACAAAGTATTAACTTAAGGGGGCTGAATCATTTTGCACGTCCAATTTTTCAGTTTTTTATTTGTTAAAAAAGTTTGAAATATCCAATAAATTTCGTTCCACTTCATGATGGTGTCCCACTTGTTGTTGATTCTACACAAAAAATTACAGTTTTATATCTTTATGTTTGAAGCCTGAAATGTGGCAAAAGGTCGCAAAGTTCAAGGGGGCCGAATACTTTCGCAAGGCACTGTATAAGGGATTTTGTGTTTTTGAAAGAGTTCAGTTAGTGTAGCAAGATTTCTGCGGGCTTGCATGTTGTGTTGTGATATGTCAGCATAGACAGTGATGTCCGCAAAAGGAAAAGGGAGGGGATGATTTTTCCTACTGAAGCGCATTAGTTCCTCTTTCACATGGAAAAAGTGGATCCTTGCTATAACATCCCTTGGGACATTTTCTGGCAAGTGTTTGGGCTTAGGTAGTCGGTGTGCCCGATCTATCACCACCTCTCCTTCTAGTACTTCTGGCAATAAGGTTGTAATGAATTGCTTGACATAGTTTATAAGGTCTTTAGGGGGCACAGACTCTGCTACCCCCCTGACCTTAACATTATTTCTTCTTGCCCTGTCCTCCAATTCAGCCATTTTGTTTTTAATAGCTTGAATTTCATCTTTTGTACTGTTATACGCATCAACAAGCTCATTGTGTGTGCTTGCAAACTCCCCCATTTTATCTTCAGCATGACTCACTCTCTCCCCCAAGGCAGAGACTTCCTCCTTAATGTTAGTCACACATTCCATCATGTCTTTATGTAATGAGCCCCTTAAAGTCACTAACATTTCCTTCATTACTGTGTCAGTAAGCGGCTGCCCCAATGTAGGGGAACTTACTTGCTCTATATATTCTTTTGTGCTGTCTTATGAAGTTTCATACTCCCCTTGCTCACCTGGGTAAATGTGGGTAGAGGACTTCTTCTGCGACGTTTTTTGGGGACTCTGAATGGGCGATTCTCCTGGTGAGGACCAGCGGCTCTGCCCGGGAGAGGGTGATTGCTGTGAATGAGCCATGCCTCTGACGTTCGTTCCTCTCGGTCCGGAGGCATCCACGCCATCTTGAGGCCTAGGAGTGCGTCAAAGAAGTCTGTGAGTTTCCTAGGACGATTAGAATTTTTTCTTTTGCTCATCTTGCCACCGATCGGTAGCGGCATGAGTGTCTGAGGGATTCTGCCTTACTAAGCCATTCGGCGTTGCTTAAAGTCACTGGATGGCAGTGGATGTGCAGAGAGCTCTTCTCCTATGTGGCCATCTCCATTCGCCGCCGGCCACAACCCCCTCCGAAAGTGAGCCATCTTAGTCAGTCTGTCAACCACCACAAAGATGGTTATGTATCCTTTAGCAGGGGGCAACTCCACAATGAAGTCTATCTTGGACCATGGTCGGTCCGGGATAGGGAGAGGTTTCAGGAGGCCCCAGGCTCTGGTTTTGTCCAATTTATTTCTGGCGCAGGTAGCACAAGAGCAGGCATAAGCTAGACAATCTTCCGAAAGCAGTGGCCACCAGAATGAGCGCAGTTTTCAAAGAGCCGGAATGACCAGCAAGTTTGTGGTCGTGATGGACCTTGAGGACAGCAGGGCAGCAGGGCGTAGCTCCTGAGGGACATAAATCTGGTTGTGATGCCACCAGAGACCATCTTTCCAGGTGAGTCCTTGGGCCGGGGGGTGCAGGTGAGCAGACAGAGCTTCTCCGGCTTTGCGAGAGCAAGTCATCCTGAGTAAGTAAGAAATTCCTGGGCTGAAGAATGGTGTCAGGAGGAGTAGGTGTTCCGGGTTCCGAGTACATGCGGGACAAGGCGTCTGGTTTACTGTTTTTTGCCCTGGGGTGGTAAGTCAGATGGAACTGGAACCGGGAGAAAAAGAGTGCCCAGCGGGCCTGGCGAGGTCGGAGTCTCTTGACGTTGCGGAGATACTCCATGTTTTTATGGTCTGTATATATCAGGATGGGGTGCTGGGCTCCCTCCAACAGATAGCGCCATTCCTCCAGTGCGGCCTTAATGGCCAGTAGGTACCTGTCGCCGACATCATAGTTCCTTTCCGGGGCAGTGAGCTTGCGAGAGAAGAAGGCTACCGGATGAAGAAGTGCCCTTGCTCCCCTGAGATAGGACCGCTCCCACTGCTGTCTCTGAGGCATCCACTTCCAGCATATAGGGTAACGTGGCATCCGGGTGTTGCAAGATAGGTGCTGAGGTAAACAGTCCCTTTAGAGCCTGAAAGGCATCCTGAGCCTCGGATGACCACTGGAACCATTGACCTTGCTTAGTGAGACAGGTGATATGGGCAATGATTGCCGAGAATCCCTTTATAAATCTTCTATAAAAGTTTGCGAAACCAACTAACTGTTGGACCCCTTTTTTATCCACAGGTGCCGGCCAGTCCAGGATAGCGTTAACTTTCTGCGGGTCCATGGTGACCCCTGAGACCGAGAGAATCAGTCCTAGAAACGGGATGGTGGAGCACTTGAAGGCACATTTTTCCGCCTTTGCGTATAGTCTATGCCACCACAAGTGGCTCAGAACACAGCCCACATGTTTTCGATGCTCTTCCAGGGTAGGAGAGAAAATCAAGATGTCATCCAGATATATTATGACAAAGAGATCTAAGTAGTCACGGAAACTATCATTAACCAGATGTTGGAATGTAGCAGGGGCATTGCAGAGCCGGAAAGGCATAAAGAGGTACTCGTAATGGCCGAAATGAGTCCGGAAAGCAGTCTTCCACTCATCTCCCTCTCTGATGCGGATAAGATTGTATGCCCCTCTGAGATCGAGTTTAGTAAACACGGTGGCCGTCCCAAGCCTTTGGAAGAGCTCCAGAACAAGCGGGAGAGGATATCGGTTTTTGACTGTGATCCAGTTCAGTTCACGATAATCTATACAGGGACGAAGGGAGTGGTCTTTCTTTTCAACAAAGAAAATGCCAGCCCCAGCGGGGCTGATGAACCCCTTGGCCAAGTTGTCATCCAGGTATGTTTTGAGAGCTGCTAATTCCAGTTCAGATAGCGGGTAAATGCGCCCAAAGGGTACCTCCGTGCTTGGCAGCAACTCTATGGGGCAATCGTAAGGTCTGTGTGGAGGGAGTTGATCTGCCCCCTTCTTACTAAAGACATCCAGGTATTGGTGGTACACTGGAGGCACTGCTTTGCGGGTTTCAGGATCTAGCTCAGAGTGCAAACTAAGAAGAGAGGGACCTATGTTCCGGGAGGGAAGCAGGCAGTGTTGGCCACAGTACGGAGAAGGAAACTGAATAAGTCCGGAGGACCAGTCTATGCTGGGGCTATGTGCCCGGAGCCAAGGCAGCCCCAGGATAATGGGGAACAGGGGTGACGCTATGATGTCAAGAGTCAGGAGCTCCTGGTGCCCTTCGGCTGTGGATATGGGAATTGGTTGGGTCTCCATTGTTACCTGGCCTGATTTGATGACCGTCCCATCGGCCAAACGAATGGTCATCTTATGGGCTTTGGGACACAGAGGCACCTGGTGTAGTGTAGCGAAGGCTTGGTCCACAAAGCAATTCCACGCCCCTGAATCAATAATCGCGGGGACTTGGATGCTCCCTCCGGGCAACTGAGACAAGGAGAGTCAGGTGAGATGAATGGTGATCGGTATGGCAAGTCCTCACCATGTGTCCAGGTTCACTGCAGTATAGGCACAGGCCGAGCGCCCGGTGCCTTTGTCTTTCCTCTGGAGTGAGAGACGGGCACAGGAGGCCAATCTTCTTGGGTTCAGGCCCCTCCGTTGGCGTGGGGGGGTGCTGGTACAGGAGCCACATGGCTGGGAACCCGGGGCATCATCCAGGTTAGACGGGGTCCCGCAGAAGTGCCTGCAAACCGTTCCACTCGGCATTCCCTAAGCCTCCGGTCAATTTGAATGGCCAGGTTAATTAATGATTCCAGAGTGCCGGGCACCCCCCAGAAGGGCAAGTTCATCTTTCAATGGCTCGGGGAGTCCTAGGCGGAACTGATAGTGCTGCATCATTCCAGGCGGTGTCAGCACTCCAGCGCCGGAACTCAGCCACGTAATCCTCTGCGGCACGCCGACCCTGCTGCAGAGTATGCAGGGTGGCCTCCCCAGTGGCTGCAAGATGGCGGTCCTAGTACAGTTTGGCCATGACGTCAAAGAACCCCTGTAGGGTAGTCACTTCAGGTGCCCGCTGTTCCCAGAGTCGATGGGCCCATGTCTGCGGTTCTCCTTGCAACAGGGAGATTAACAGGCCCACCTTGGTGGCTTCCAAGGAAAAGGTGTGTGGCTGTAGACCAAAGTACAACTCGCAGGAGCTGTGGAAGGCCTGGAACTTGCTTCGATCCCCCGCAAACTTGTCAGGCAAGGGGACCTCAGGCTCTGATGGCAGAGCCACAATGGTGCGACCTGCTGCCGCTCTGCTACCCGATTCAGATGGTGCGGAGAGTTCACGCACTTGTTCCTGCAGCTGGGTGTAGCCGACCTGCAAGTTCTTTACGGCTTGCGTGAGCCCGGCCAAGTGGACGCACAGCTCGTCCATGGCAGAGGGTGTTCCCTGTGCAGACTCGGACATGGCTGTCCATTACTGTCGCAGTACTGGTGGTGAAGTCTGTCTTAGCAGGGAACAACTACACTACCAGGGGTCACACCCGATTCGGCGACCCCTGGTAGTGTAGACAGGATGTCCCAGAGTGTGGGATGGCACAAGGGCTGGATGGTCACTGGTGGTGATGTGAGGCTCCAGATGGTCGTGCAGACTGAAGAATGGTCGTGCAGGCTGGGTCGGCAACTGCCGGGTCAGAGAGGCACAAAAGGGGCAGGCAGGAGAGTAGTCAAAGTCCAAGCAGGGTTTGTTCACAGGCTGGCGGCAAAGGTACAGAAGGGTCAGGCAAGCGGATGGTCGTGGATAGCCGGGGTCGGTGCAGGCAGATAAGTAGCAGGTCAGGGCAAGCCGTGTCGGTACACAGGAACAGGAACAACACAGGAAGCAGGTTTCAGGAAGGAGAGCTGAAGCTCACAGGTACTCAGACGCTGTAGAATGGACAGCACCTGCTGACAGGTGCAGGAAGCTTAAATAGGACCAATTGGCGCCGTTTCAGGCGCGGGCGCGTGTGTAGGCCCGTGAACGACAAAAAGTCCAAAAAGGAAGCCTGACTTCAACAGGCCAGTCTTTTCCTAAAATCAGCCAATTGTCCTATTACTTTTGGTCCCTTAAAAAGTGGGAGGCACATATACAAACGGTTGTAATTTCTACACCGTTCACCTGATTTGGATGTAAATACCCTCAAATTAAAGCTGAAAGTCTGCAGTTAAAGCACATCTTGTTCGTTTCATTTCAAATCCATTGTGGTTGTGTATAGAGCCAAAAAGATTAGAATTGTGTCGATGTCCCAATATTTATGGACCTGACTGTACCCTTTAAAGTGTGGCCATCTACATCCTGAGGACCAAGAGCATAAACAATAGCCCTCTGACTGGGAGATTGCTCCCCAAGTGAAGCTTATATGGATAGCAGGGGAACAATCAGGCTCTCTCACTTGTAGGTCCTCGGTCAGTAGAGTCTAGGTTTAAGACTTTCTGTACACCAATATTGCTAAAAGAATGGACTCTGGGTGTGAAAACAGTCTGCAGATTGAGATCTCTGCAGGCTTAGTTGGGGCCCTAACATTGGCACACAATGCAAGGTGCTGTGCCTTTAAAATGTGGAACAAATGGGACAATTCCGTTTAAAAGCCAAAGGGTCTCTCAAGAGCAGCCCTCACAGCTCGACGCCTCCTTCTCAGCTTCCTCAGATATGCTGTACACATCAACTCAACCTGGCCATGTCCAGAATGGCATAGCTCTGCACAGACACCAACACACTCCTACCCACTGATCTCATTTGATCAGATGCTTTCAGGCCATAGGAGAGATCTGAAATCTTATAGAGGACCTGTCTTTCTTATTGCTATCACAAGGGGTGTTGTTTATCCCTTGTGATATCAATAAAGTTAATTAAAGAAATAATTCATAGGACATTGTATAAAAAAAAGTTTTAAATGAAATAAATAATATTTAAAAAAAGAAAACACCCCTGTCCCCCCATGCTAACGTGCAATTTTGAACACATACGTAAGTCCTGCACGCATATGTAAACAGTGATCGCACCACACGTGTGAGGAATCGCAGTGAACATCAGAGGGAGAGCAATAATTCTAGGGCCAGACCTCCTGTCTAACTCTAAACTGGTAACCTGTAAAGGTTTTGAAAGCATCCCCTATGGAGATTTTTAGGTATCGTGGTTTGTTGCGCAAGTATAGCACAACAAGATCATTTGTAACGGCCGCCATTTTATTCTACAGGGCCTCTGCTTAAAAATACATACAGTTGTGCTCATAAGTTTACATATGATAACGCAAAAACATTTCTTTCACTCATGGTTAGTGTTTGGCTGAAGTCATTTATGATCAATCAACTGTGTTTACTCTTTTTAAATCATAATGACAACAGAAACTACCTAATGACCCTGATCCAAAGTTTACATACCCCATTTCTTAATACCTTGTATTGACCCCTTTAACATCAATGACAGTCTTTTGTGATATTTGTGGATGAGGCTCTTTATCTTCTCAGATGGTAAAGCTGCCCATTCCTCTTGGCAAAAAGCCTCAAGTTCCTGGAAATTCTTGGTCTGTCTTGCATGAACTGCACGGTTGAGATCTCCCCAAAGTGGCTCAATGATATTGAGGTCAGGAGACTGAGATGGCCACTTCAGAACCTTCACTTTATTCTGCTGTAGCCAATGACAGGTCGACTTGGCCTTGTGTTTTGGATCATTGTCATGTTGGAATGTCCAAGTAAGTCCCATGCGCAGCTTCCTGGCTGATGAATGCAAATGTTCCTCCAGTATTTTTTGATAACATACTGCATTCATCTTGCCATCAATTTGTACCAAATTTCCTGTGCCTTTGTAGCACACACATCCCCAAAACATCAGCGATCGAACTCCGTGTTTCACCGTAGGAAATGTGTACCTTTCATCATAGGCCTTGTTGACTCTTCCCCAAATGCAGCATTTATGGTTGTGGCCAAAAGGCTCAATTTTGGTCTCATCACTCCAAATTACTTTGTGCCAGAAGGTTTGAGGCTTGTCTCTGTGCTGTTTGGCATATTGTAAGCGAGATACTTTGTGGCATTTGCCTAGTAATGACTTTCTTCTGGGGACTCGACCATGCAGCCCATCTTTCTTCAAGTGCCTCCTTATTGTGCATCTTGAAACAGCCACACCACATGTTTTCAGAGAGTCTTGTATTTCACCAGAAGTTATTTGTGGGTTTTTCTTTGCATCCCGAACAATTTTCCTGGCAGTTGTGGCTGAAATTTTAGTTGGCCTACCTGACCATGGTTTAGTTTCAACAGAACCCCTCATTTTCCACTTCTTAATTAGAGTTTGGACATAGCTGATTGCCAGTCTCAATTCCTTGGATATCTTTTTATATGACTTTCCTGTTTTACACAGTTCAACTACCTTTTCCCGCAGATCCTTTGACAATAATTTTGCTTTCCCCATGACTCAGAATCCAGAAGCGTCAGTACAGCACTGGATGAAAGATGCAATGGGTGTCGCGTACCTGGTGATGGAGTCTGATCTGCAGGTGACAGCCTCTCTTACACCTCTGGTTTGAGAGCCCCTGACTGAGTTGACAGGGTTTCAAGAGCACAGAGTGGCATGAGTGCTAGACTGGTAAGCTGGGTCCAGATGCAGCAGTCTGGGATGAGATGCACTCTTGCAGGACTTCCGGCAGGCCAGGTATCCTTAGCTGATCCATTGAATGCCTGAAGAACAAAAACATTATGCCTTTGCAACTCCTTCAAAATTTCCAGGCTCAAATTTGCAGGAGTTGCCAACATGTAAGAGCACATTGTAACTGTAAGTCCAAAAACTTTCTAAATTCACACGTATCGAGCAATGAAATAAGAAGCCACGCATTGTTTAGTACAAATCGTTTTACTCCAAGCACATTCACTGGTGCTTTGTAAGGTGCTTAAACAAACATCTTTTTGTATAATGTATGTTTTTCAGCATTTCTCCTATTTGTTTGGTTAATCAGGTATGTCTAAAACCTTTACATACACATCAAAAAAGTCAGTCACTTCCAATGTTGGTGGAAAAGTGAAGGGCAACCCAGACATCAGTATCCCAAGAATGTGGGGATGCTGCCTTCCTCAGATGGGGTGATCTGATCTCACCTCCCTAAAAGTCACCAACTGAAGCCACATACACCTAGTGACTTATCACTGAAATTTGCTCCATGATCCCATTCCTAAAAAGTGGTTACTTAAAAACAGCAACATTTCTAAGCCCCCAAATCACACAGTGTCTAAACATGTGCTACAGTATCTCACAAAAGTGATTACAGTCCTCACATTTTTGTAAATATTTTATTATATCTTCTCAAGTGTCATTTCTTCAGTGTTGTCACATGAAAAGATATAATAAAATATTTACAAAAATGTAAGAGGTGTACTCACTTTTGTGGAAGTACTGTATATACCATCACGGGATATCAAGTGACGCGTTCCTGAGAACTAGAGTAGCTTTGAGAAAGGGGTTTGCACCCCTGAAACACGTCTGCTCATAATCCCTGATGGTATCAAGTGATGTGTTTTGGGGGTGCAAGCCCCTTTCTCAAAGCTACTCTAGTTCTGCACCCCTTTCCCACATCACTTGATGCCCCGTGATGGTATATAGCACATGTTTAGACACTGTGTTATTTTGGGGGCTTAGAAATGTTGCTGTTTGTAAGTAACCACCTGTCAGGATCTGTGTCCTTGCTTGGGTCACCTGCTGGTGGCAGTGTTTGGAAAACCAAATGGTGTAGTTCTGGAGGCCACCAGCAGGTGTCTCCCAGGAGATTGAGCTTACAGATCATTAACCACTTGCCGACTGCCGATCGGCATCTGACGGCGGCAAAGTGGTTAGTTCCCGCAAAACGCCGTCATACGACGGCGGCTGCGGGATCGAGCTTAGTGAGCGTGCGCGTGACGCTCACTGTGTTCAGGGAGGGCCAGGGAGCGGGTGCGGTGGCTTCGATTGCCGCCGGCTACCCGCGATGGCCCCCCCGAGCGGAGGAACGGAGGTCCGTGTATGTAAACACGGACCTCCACTCTGTGTGAAGGGGGAAGGGCTGTGATCAGAGGCGAGCCCCCCCGGTAGCGCCCATCGGCCGCCGTTAGCTTCGGTGGCGTGGGCGAGGGACCGGGAGGGACTTGTGTCACTCGCAGTGCGCGTGCGAGTGATTCGAGCTAGGGCGTCGGCGGCAGCATACTGCCGCAAAACGCCCTTGATTGGTGAAACGGCGGCAGTCTACGGCTAGCCGTCAGCCGTTCACCAATTACTAGACATTCGAGTTAGAGGACCCTCTGTGGACGACCACCGGAGGTCTTGATGTGGTAAACCAAAAGGTTTGTGACGGTGGTCGTCCACTGGGTTCGTTCCTG
>BLSH010066234.1:1562573-1576873 GCA_018402905.1 Glandirana rugosa
CATTCAAATTTGTGCAGAGTTGGCTTTGTCTGGTGTCCCTAGTGGTGGTGATGATTACACCCCACCTTTCAGGTTAAATCAGGTGGTTTCATTGGTTTGGTTACTGGAAGACGACTCAGCCTTTTTCTTTGAACACTACTCAGCATGTTCCCAACAGGTGCTAAGGGAGTGTATTGATTCTGTGCAATCTCTAGTCAGACAGGCAGTATGCAAATCAGATTTTGTGCAACATTTATTACAAGCATGGTCAAAAATATTGCACTCGGCCTCTGTCAACCTGCAACCACCCAATCCTGTGGCCAGACACCTGGCTGCTGAAATGTCTTTTTCTCCATCGCCCATAGCAACCACAGTTGCAGCTCAATATACCCCACAAAAATCCTCAACTGCTCCCTCTTTTTTACCATCCTCCTGCTCTTCTCCTCCATCAGCTGCACCCACTGCTTACAGCCCTGCATCCCCATATAGAATTGCTGTGATTAAACCCAAAAAGAAACTGAAGTTTTTCCCAACCTGCACAATCCTACCACTATCCAATCCTGCCTCCACACCTGCCAATCTGATTCAGTCTGCTTCAAGAACAACTGATCTGTTCCAGTCTGCCTCCACACCTGCCACCTTGGTTCAACCCATGAAAATTGGACCCTCTGTTTCCCACCTGCCTGTCACTATTTCACCTAACTGTACTGGTTCTCTGTCCTTCACCCAGTCTGGACCTATGGACGCTTTGCCGGCTATTCAATTTGACTTCATTGTTCCTGATGCCCTCTTTGTGGCTATTCCTGATACCCAGCCTGCTGTCCCAGTGCCTACTGCCATGCCTGTTCCGGTACCTGCTGCCATGCCTTCAATCCAGCCCGCTGATCCTGTGCCCACTGTCCAGCCCACTGATCCTGTGCCCGCTGATCCTATGTCCGTTGTTCCTGCACCCGCTGACCCTGTGCCCGCTGTCCGGCCTGCTGACCCAGTGCCTGCCGCCCAGTGTGATGACCCGGTGCCTGCCGCCCAGTATGACGACCCGGTGCTTGCCGATCCGGTGCCTGCCGCCAATTGTGAGGACCCGGTGCCTGCCGCCAAGTGTGATGACCCGGTGCCTGCCGCCAAGTGTGACGACCCGGTGCCTGCTGATCCTGCGCCAGCTGTCCGGCCTGCTGATCTGGTGCCTGCCGCCCAGTGTGACGACCCGGTGCCTGCCGCCCAGTGTGACGACCCGATGCCTGCCGCCCAGTGTGACGACCCGGTGCTTGCTGATCCGGTGCCTGCCGCCAAGTGTGATGACCCGGTGCCTGCCGCCAAGTGTGACGACCTGGTGCCTGCTGATCCTGCGCCAGCTGTCCGGCCTGCTGATCCTGCGCCAGCTGTCCAGCCTGCTGATCCTGTGCCTGTTGATCCTGTGCCCGCTGTCCAGCCTGCTGATCCTATGTCCGTTGTTCCTGTGCCTGCTGTCCAGCCTGCTGTTCCTGTGCCCGCTGTCCAGCCTGCTGATCCTATGTCCGTTGTTCCTGCACCCGCTGACCCTGTGCCCGCTGTCCGGCCTGCCGCCAAGTGTGACGACCCGGTGCCTGCCGCCAAGTTTGACAACCCGGTGCCTGCTGATCCTGCGCCAGCTGTCCAGCCTGCTGATCCTGTGCCTGTTGTTCCTGTGCCCGCTGTCCAGCCTGCTGATCCTATGTCCGTTGTTCCTGTGCCCGCTGTCCAGCCTGCTGATCCTGTGCCAGCTGTCCAGCCTGCTGTTCCTGTGCCCGCTGTCCAGCCTGCTGATCCTATGTCCGTTGTTCCTGTGCCCGCTGCCCAGCCTGCTGTTCCTGTGCCAGCTGTCCAGCCTGCTGTTCCTGTGCCCGCTGATCCTGTGCCAGCTGTTCCTGCACCTGCTGACCCTGTGCCCGCTGTCCGGCCTGCCGCCCAGTGTGACGGCCCTGTGCCTGCCGCCCAGTGTGACGACCCTGTGTTTGCCGCCCAGTGTGACGACCCTGTGCCTGCCGATCCAGTGCCCACTACCCAGTGTGACAACCTGGTGCCTGATGACCCAATGCCTACTACCCAGTGTGATGATCGCGTGCCTGTGGATGTTTGGCTACCTAATGCCCAGCTTGCCACTGTTTTCCCCCGGCTTGATGCCCAGGCTGATTTTGATGTCCCTGTGTTGCCTGCCCCCGCTGGTTTCAGGTCTGATGTCTGGCTAGCTGTTGGTACTGGACTCAGACCTCCAGACCCTGGTGGTGGTGGGTTTGTTCCAGTACCTGACTTGGGTGACACACCGCCCAGCAGGTTAAAGATCTCTGGTTAGAGAAGGGTAATAGAGTCCACAGACACGGAGGGGAAACTTTGCCGGACTGTTCCTGCACCCACAAGGACTCTCCAGTTAACAGCAGAATGGAGCGCCCGGAGGCCGCTCCTCAAGGTGGGGGAACTGTCAGGATCTGTGTCCTTGCTTGGGTTACCTGCTGGTGGCAGTGTTTGGAAAACCAAATGGTGTAGTTCTGGTGGCCACCAGCGGGTGTCTCCCAGGAGATTGAGCTTACAGATCATTAAGCTGCACCTGATGGGTCTGCTGGGTCATATAAGCCCGCCTTGTTCCCTGTCCCAATGCTTCGGTATTTTCCCTGCAAGCTGTGTCCATTCCTGAATTTGACCTGCTCTGATCCCTGATCTGCGATCCAGACCCAGAGACCTGATTCCTGAACCTACTTCCGTTCCCCTTCCTACTTACTGTTCCCCTTATCTGGCATCCCTGTTTGCTTATTATATGTGTATGTTTTCTTCTCTTGTATTTAGTTGGTCAGATAGGTGTTTATTTTGGGGTATAGTGTGTTTTCATCTTTTACTTGCTCATTTATGTTTGCTGGTGTTTTGGTGTTTGAAGTGTGCTATTTGTCTAATAAATATATTCATATTTTCACCTTACACCTGGTCCTGATTCCTTTAAGTGCAGCCAACTGATCTGACCATCCCTGCTGGATACCTACATATGGTATCCCTGACACCACCTTTTAGGAATGGGATCATGGTGCAAATCTCAGTGATAAGCCACTAGGTGTGTGCACATTCAATTTTTGACTTTTAGTTATAAAAAACATAGAAATATTGTCATTGACATTAGTTAGGGCAGTGTTTAGCAACTCCAGGCCTCAAGGTGCAACCACAGATCATGTTTTCAGGACTTGGCACAGGTGATGTTATCTTAGTAATTAGCGCAGTCATTTCAAAAGAGTTAAATCTGGTCAAGTTAATTGTTATGGTCAAGTTAATTGTAAACCTCATGAAATACTTACCTACCCAGTCTTCCTTATCCATGCTAATGTTAAGGCACTACATACTCTGCTAATGTGTGGACTGGGTGTTTGCTTTTGAGATTTAAACACTTGACATGTCAATACAGAAAAAGCAATATTTGAAGAATACTTACTTGCGCAAAAAACAGGCTCATCAACACCTTCTTCATTTTCAGGATCGCTTTGGCCCGCACTGTGACTCATGTGGGTAGATTTTTCGGCAAGTAGTCCAATGTTTGTGCTGGGTCCAAATTCAGATCTTGGGGGACATGTTCACACTCAATTTTCTCTAAAAAAGTACAATACAGCATTTATTAATCCTCCCAAAGTCACATATAGCATACATTTTGCTAAATTAGTTGACCAACCTTGTACTTGATCTAGTGGTAAACTAGTTGACTCCACCATGCTGGACTCTGGAGGATTTCCTGGAAAAAATGAATAAAAAAGGAAAGTCTTTTCCAGGGGGCAAAGACTTGACAAGTGCCAACATTGATAAATTCCTGAAACTGCCCCCCCCCATCTCATATGGGCATAGCAGGGGGCCATTTGTGTGACTACGAGCACCAGGGGCTTTCCTCTCCCCATGTTTGCACTGGTAAGGCTTCATTAATGGGCACTGATGAGGCAGGCAGCAACCAGCAAGTGATAGGTAACCCTTCATTTCGGCCTGAAGCCCCTGGTCTTTTGCCCACCTAGCAACACCCCTGTCTGTGGCTAAATGAGTGTGTTGTTTAATTTTGCACTTACCTTTTTTTTTGGGAAGGTGGCCTTGTTTGCTCCACTGTTGGTGGCCGAGGGATGGGAGCCTCCCTTCGTCCCTTGTGGTGGCTTGCCTGGAGCATCCATTTTTTTCTTCTTCCCTGTTGAAAGTTTAAAAAGACGATACGTTCAAAATATAAAGGAATGTCTAAAAACATTACCAATTTATATTCTTCATATATGCTTTAGATTTACCTTCATCTTTTAAATCCCAAGTCATACAAACGTTTCTAAGCTTAGATATAATTCTCTGTAGCTACTTTTACAAAGAACATATACAGACACATAATTTACACATATACATATTGGTTAGATGTGATCTAGCTGGTCTTGTTCCAGGTGCTTCAAATCAGACCATCGTTTTCTGATTTGATCCTTTGATCGCTCCACACCATATTCTTTCTGGAGAATTGCGATGACCTTCTCCAAAATGAAGTATTTTCGGCTGTTGGGCCTCTCATAATTCTGCAGCTTTCAATCATAATCGTGCTCCTCCATGATGTCCACCATCTCCACCATCTCAGCCTTGGTCATTGGTGTGGCTTTTCCCCTCCTATAAGCTCCACCACCACGGGCTGGCTGCAAGTCCCCGAATCCACCATATCCTGCATGAATGTTCCGCCGTATGTGTCGCATGCAGGATAGGAGAGCCGTTCACGCCCCAGCGTCATCACGCACCTGAGAGCGGAGTTCGATGCATGCACAGTGTATAAAGCAAGATTGCACATTCGATGGAACGGCTGTAGGAACGATCTGGGAGTGGAGGGCGATCGATTGGCAACGTGCGAAATTTGGCAGAAAACAAAGGTACAACTTGAAATTGGGGCATAGGTGGTTAGTGGGCTATACTGCTTAGATTGGGCCTAAATGGAGGATTAATGGGCTATACTGCTTAGATTGGGGGTTATATGGATGACCAATGGGCTATACTGCTTAGATTGGGGGTCATATGAATGATTAGTGGACCATACTGCTTAGATTGGGGGTTATATGGATGATTAATGGGCTGTACTGCTTAGATTGGGTGTTATATGGATGATTAATGGGCTATACTGCTTAGATTCTGGGTTATATGGATGATTAATGGGCTATAGTGCTTAGATTGGGGCCTATATGGAGGATTAATGGGCTATACTGCTTATATTGGGGGCTATATGAATGATTAATGGACTATACTGCTTAGATTGGGGGTTATATGGATGATTAATGGGCT
The DNA here is from genome assembly GCA_018402905.1 of Glandirana rugosa. Lineage (NCBI taxonomy): Eukaryota > Metazoa > Chordata > Amphibia > Anura > Ranidae > Glandirana > Glandirana rugosa. The sequence continues at coordinate 1,567,821 of BLSH010066234.1, forward strand.
ATACTGCTTAGATTGGGGCCCGTATTAGGTCCAGCTTATGGGTAAGCCAGATGAACTTGCATTATGCTTTGTCTTGTGTTGTGTCTTACAGGTATCATTAATGATAAGTTTAGGTCACCGGACTTTCTGCCGCTTGTTATTGACCAGTACCACCAGCTGCCATGTCTCTGGAGGATCAAGAGTAAGGAGTACTCAAATAAAAAAAAAAGGAAAGCAGCATTGGAGAAACTGGCAGACCTCTGTAAAACTGTTTGCCCCGATGCAGACCCAAGATTTGTGCGTGGAAAAATTGCACATTTAAGAGGGAGCTCAATAAAATCCAAGATTCTGAGAGGTCAAGAGCTGCATCAGATGACCTCTATGTCCCCAGGCTATGGTACTTCCACAGCCTGCGGTTTCTCACCGAGCAGTCTGACCCAAGGCCATCTCTGTCCACCCTGCCTTCCACCTCTGCTGAGGTCACAGCTCCTGAACCTGAAGATGAAGATGTGGAGGAGCCCATCTTGACACAGGTATAGCGTTGTTGAACATATTGTTTGAAAAAAATACAATGATGATAACTAAACATTATTGAAAAAATATTTCAGCCTTAACAAAGTTGTTTACATATCAAAACACAGTAGTGACCAAAAATAATTTTAAGGATAAAGAAAAATGCTGTAGCCAGAATTATAGTCTTTTCTATTTCTACACATTCAAATAGCAACAGTGAGGAAATGTAAATTTGGTTTGATTGATGACCAACCCAAAAAAATATATTTGAATAATGTCACATTTTATACACTGGAAAGTGTCAGTCTGGAGGAGCCATCTGGAAGTACTTAGACGGGGTCCCAGATACCCCCGCTACCTCCTGCTGTGAAAAGAGGGGGCAAGATCAAAAACCTTGGAGTCGGCTTCTACTGTTGTCAGCCATGCCTCAACGGTGCTTCAGAGAGACCCTGATGAGGCTGAATGATTTGCCTCTCTGACAGCCATTAAGCTACGCCTCAGGACCGCACACCAAAGGGGCAGGTGTGAGGAACTCATCATCCAGCTGCTAAACAAGGGGGAGAGAGAGAATATTACAGACAATACCCATATTTCTGAGTATGTGCCACCACCTCTACTACCTCCACAGCCACCCCACCAACCACAGCAGCATGCCAGTGAGTGGCAATATCAGCCACATGACCCCCACCAACCCCCATGGTCTGGTGATTATCACCAGTACCCCCATTTTATAAATTCTATTAATTTGTGTATTTTTTTGTTGTAATGTTTTCTTTTCCCCTCGTTTTCTGCATATAATGCACTTTTTCAGTTATATTTATTTTGCTGGCAGATAGCATGTCAAGTTTAATTTACATTGTTTTTTTTTTTTCTTCACAATAAAGTATAATGTGGAGAAGAATACCTGCCTATGTTTTTTATTCAAATGACAGATTTTGAGTAGGCAGTTGCATTAAAAACAAAAACAGTACAAATTACCAAGGGACACCAACATAGTTGTATTTGCAATATTAAAATATAATGGATAATGGTATTGTGGTAACCTCAAAAAATAAATAAATCATACAACAAGAATAATGGGAATATTATTTATATCACTACGGAACAAATGTCTTTTTAAATACGTTTGTAAAAAAGGACATCAGTATCACCAGCAAAGCAGCTTTATTATTATCACATTAAAGAAAATGATAATGAGTGCTGCATTTCGCTGTTTGCAGCTTCACAAAAGTTAATTGTGAATTGCAATCGCCAGTTTACACGACCGAATACTTCCGGGTCGTTCCTTGATTCTGAACTTGCATGTTTGTACTTTCGACTTTGTGTGTCGATTTCTGTACAGACAAAATTTACTAGTCTGCACATACAGCTTTTGTCTGAGGAAATATGAAAATTGGATGTCGAAAGGAGCAAACTAACGGTAAGAATTTCGGATGACAAGCTGTCGAACAAAAATTCCCATCCAAAATTTGCATCATGTGTACAGGTCTTTAGAGTCTTAGAGAGTCAGCTGCATGTTTGTCTAAGGCTGGGTTCACACTATCCGACAAAAAACCGGTCCTACTTTGATCCTACACTGCTGTGCGATTTACGGTCCTACATGGGATCAAAGTCGGACCGTTTGTCTGTGAACAGGGATCCGACTTTGATCCCGACAATGCCAGGCACTTTGTGCTCTGGGGATCATGAAGGGCAACTCCACGCCAAATTTAAAAAAAAAACGGGCATGGGGTCCCCCTCCAGGAGCATACCAGGCCCTTTGGTCTTATCCGAGCACGCAGCCTGGCAGGCCAGGAAAGGGGGTGGGGACGAGCGAGCGGCCCCCTCCCTCCTGGACCATACCAGGCCGCGCGCCCTCAACATGGGGAGTATGGGTGCTTTGGGGCAGGGGGGGCTCTACGCCCCCCACCCCAAAGCACCTTGTCCCCATGTCGATGAGGACAAGGGCCTCTTCCCGACAACCCTGGCCGGTGGTTGTCGGGGTCTGCGGGCGGGGACTCATCGGAATATGGAAGCCCCCTTTAACAAGGGGGCCCCCCACCCTATGTAAATGAGTATGGGGTACATCGTACCCCTACCCATTTACCTGGAAAGAAATATGTACACAAAAAAAACCACACAGCTTTTTAAAATATTTTATTAAATCAGCTCCGGTGGTCTTCTCCCCTCTCCGGTGTCTTCTTTTCTTCGGCTCTTTTGCGGGGTCTTTCATCTTCTGAGGGGTCTTTTCTTCTCCTCTGCGGCGTCTTCTGCTCTTTTGCCGGTCTTCTCCGCTGTCCTCTTCCCTCTCTTCTTCTTCTTTTCTGGGATGGGAACAAGGGACACCTATTAGCAAAAGGTATGTAGGCATAGGACCCCTCTCGCCACGCCCCCTTAACCCTTTCGCTGCCAGAGCTGTTTTTGGGTTTTTGGCACATATGTTTTAAAAATCATTTTAGGTCTGAAGATTACACAAAATCCCAAAATATTATATATTTTCTGAAAGCAGACACCCTAGAGAATAAAATAGTGGTAGATATAATTTTTTTATGTCACATGATATTACCTCAGAGGTCTAGGAAACGCAAAATTTCAGTAAAAGCACACTAATGTGAATTGTAGGGCAAATAAACACAATAAATTACCCAAATGTCTGGTAAAATATTAAAGACAAGGTTGCGCTGAGTAAATAGATACCCAACATTCCAAACCGTAAATTTTTATGCGCCCCATGAAATGGCGTCAAACTTCAGTACCGTACATTTTCTATAGGTGACGTTTCAGAAGCCCCCTACAGGTATCAGTTTAGTGTTACAGAGGAGGTCGCGAGTTAGAATTATTGCTCTCACTCCGGCGTACGCGACGATATGTAACATGTGTATCGCAATCGATTTTCACCTGTAGGCGCCCCGACTCATGCGTTTACATTTGGGTGTGTATATGTGGGGGTGCCTCGATTTTTGGGGGGGGGGATTTTATGTGTTTTTATGTAACTTGATTTTTTGCAAAAAAAAAAAAATTTTTTTTTACTTTACCTTTTTTTTTCATCACATAGGGGACAAAAAGTTCTCTATGTGATGTTTTTATGTGACAGGTTCTCTTTATTGAGACATGCAGGATCTAAAAGACCCTGCATGTCTCCCCTGTACTCCACTGAATTTTTTGCAATGCAGATCACATTGCAAAACATCCGTTCCCGGTGAAGTGAACCGGGGACACCGAGAACGTGACACGGAAGTGTCGTCAGAGACGTCGCTTTCCGGGTCAATGCAAGAAGGGAAGGAGAGCGGATGTGTATCCACTCTTCTCCTTCCCCTCCAGCCGGGCCCGTGATGGGCAAGTGGAGCCCGGTAAGCATGGAGCGCAAAGGGGGGGGCTGGTATCAGGGCTCCGTGAGAGCGATCGGGCGACAGCGGCGCAACCCGACCACTCTCACCTGACAGGCAGGAGTCTGCGGCCACTGGATTGTGTGTAATACCTTCTGCCGTTAGGACCGCAGGACGTATGGACCTGGTGGCGAAAGGGTTAAAGGAGAATTATACAAAAAATGTTTAGTTAAAGTGGCAAGTGCTTTTCTTTACCACTACTATTACTTAATATTGGCTTTTGACATGTAAAAATGCAGAAATTTAGAAATTGGATGAAAGGTTTAGCGCTGGCAAACACTTTTTGAAAAGTGAATTTTATTTACAACTATATAGATCAGACCAAAATGAGGGACAAATGAGAAGGAATGAGGGACAGAGGTACTTTGTTCCAAATTAGGGACAGTCCCTCGAAATCAGGGATAGTTGGGAGCTACAGTAGGTCTCTACGATTAAGCCCTGCAATAGGGTGAAATGTGTAAGAGTGTGGATCTGGGCTGTAATGTGCTTTGCTCATCTTGTAGAATATATTTATTTAATTTCACTGACACTGATGTGCGGAGACTGCCCTTTTTGAATGACATTTGGAGAGCAGGCATGAGCTTATCAGCAAGACCGTGGTTGTGAGCAGTGAGCCATAAAGTGTTTGCAGCATGTGTTGTCCGGTGTCCATGATTAATATTATCCTATTCACCCATGATAATCATTCATGCAAACATAGCAAATAATACCTGTAATGTTTGCAATACGTGTGAAATAGCCAGAACACCATTCAACTATAAGCGTTAAAGAACATTTATCAATAGAGAAAAAAGCACAATGCTAAAGGCTTAGCATATTCGGCCAGTAAAAAATAATATGAGATCAAACTCAGTCCAGTGTATGCAGTCTATGGAGATTTCTGTGCAAACAGCTGAATGGGTGTTTGGCTGAGTGAGCCTCCAGCTGCAGTGCAAAGTGAAATATTTAGCAGTGGTCCCACTGCTAAATGGGAAAGCTACCTGCTCAGGGTTCCTGGGAGTCCTAACAACCAGTGACTCATCCTTGCCTGGCACATTTAGCTGGCAGCTGTGGACTTCGAGTTAATAGGTGAATGTAAACAAAGGGATAATGTAAAAACAAATGATGTGTCCTCTCCCCCCCCCCCCAATTCATACTAGGCCCTTCAGGTCTGGTGTGGGGTTCAAGGGGGAGCCCCATGTAAACATAACCCCACTGTTAATGTTTCACTTCACACTGCAGCTGGAGGTTTGCTCAGCCAGACATCCATTTGTTGGGACATTTGCACAGGAACCTCCATAGGCTATATACACAATTCTGAGGTCTCCCACATATTATTTTCCCTGATGGTTGAATGTTCTTAGTCTATAGTGTTAGACTATTTTCTCTGTTGGTGAATGTAATTTAAAGTGGCTGTAACTCTAACAAAACAACATGCTCCTATCCATTTAAGGCTTGAGATATAGCATAGTGCTTTTGCAATCTCAATTGTCCCTTTCTATGTTGTACAATATCTGGCTGATCCTGTCTTCCACTCTGTAAACTGCCCATGTTTATCATGGCTGCTGATCTCTCATAGGGTGGTCAGTTTACGTGCCGCTGTCATCCAGCTATCTCCTCACCGTCTCTGCGTCTCCCCCTCTCCCTCTCCTCAAATAGAAACTGCAAATTTACTGTTGCTACCGGCAACCACCAGCAAGTCTGGAAAAGTCCTGCTAGCGTCAGTGTGTCTGTAAAGTTTCGTCCTTCACACAAGGGGTTACAGCCTCGTGACACGCAGCAAGCCTGCTTATCAGGACATTTGGCACCAGCTCGTCTGGAAATGTGGGGGCGGTGCCACACCCTGGAAGAGTCAGCGCGCTTGTGGCAGTCACTGCCAGGAGAGAGATGGTGGAAGGTGGGAGACTGATACCAGCACTGACCTGGTTTCCGGATAGGCTGGAATGGATCCTGGTCGACACAGGGGTATGATCGGAGCCATGCGGGGGCATCGCCCTGAGAGTCATTGAAGGGATGGACCGGCTGTGTCTTGCATGTCCGGACTGTCGGATACTCACGGCAGACGTCACTGCCTGGGCCCGGTGCAGCCATTGCGACACTCCGTTCACCCGGCGGGTGTCTACTGAGCAGGAGCCGCAGTATTACTTGGTTGACCTTCAAACAGGGCTATGCCATCTGCAGCCGTGGAAATCCCAGAAGGCTGGATTGGACCTAATGACGTTGCCTGAAGGTAGGGTAGAGCTGCAGCCCAGTGACTCCCCTGTGAAGATAAAGGACAAGGGGGAAAAAAAGGCTGTCATGGCCTGCGGCCTGGTCGGGGGCCTGGAACCGGTGAGTACCATTGAGTGGGGGTCCAGGGTCCCTGAAATGCCAACTGTGTCCCCTACTGTAGACATCCCAGCAGGGCCAGAGTCAGTGATGGAGGGGAAGGTGCCCCCTAGTGAGCAAGCTGAAGATGTCAGGGAAAGGGCCATAGACTGGGGGTCACCCAGACTGCTGGCTGAATTTGGGTCATTGGAGCACCTGGTGGAGTGGTCAGCTCCAAGTGAGGGGTCGGATGAGGAGCCGGAGACAGGAAGTTCACCAGTCCTCTATTTCTCAGATGGGGATGAGACAGAGCCCCCTCAAGTCACCAGATCAGCTGTAAGAACCCCCAGTGTCAGCTACCAGAATTTTCTAAACAGGCCTTCCACTACCCGGACCAGAGCACCCACCTACTGGCAAAAGGTGGTAAGGTCCCTGGCTACCCAAGTTAGGCCTGGGAAAAGGAACCATGTCAGTTTACCCAGGTTCTCCAGGTACCGGAGGGAGGTCCAATGCCGGGTTGCTCAGGAGTGGGGCCTGAACTAGCCCTATGTCCCACCCAAGTCATGGATATTGTTGAGAGCTCGAGAGAGGAGTGGGAGGACAACATGACATGGGACTATCTGCATGTACCCAAGCCCTTGTGGAGCTCAGAGAGCAGCTGTTGGGAGAGGTTTATGGAGCTGGAAAAGGATTTGAGCCTTAGGCGGTCTATAAAGAGAGACTGTGTAATGATCATAAAGCCCAACCAGCCCGCAAGGAGCTTTTCCATATCAGTTCAGGAGGAAGGGGGAGGCCGGAGGAGATTTCCCGATCCCCACTACTACGTTTAAGGACTGTTGGAGCTACAGCCAATGTAGGCACATCCAGAGACTGCTAGTTATGAAGAGGGATGTGCACCTTCCCCTGAATTGCAGGACAGACCAGCCTGTCACCCTGTGCCCAGTGGAGGAGACTAGCCATTGAAGGACACTTGGGTGAGATTTTGCCCTGTTTTGTTTTTTTTGTTCTATCATTAAGACCTGTTATCCGGGGAGGGGCTCCTCCCACCAGGAACAGAAAAACTTTTCATCATTGACTTCCTTTGTTTCTGCTCTTGCAGTAGGCTTAAATCCCTCACTGGCAGAGCAGGCAGGTGAAAGAAGCACAGAGAGACTCATGTTTATTATGTTGCTCTATCAGGAGGCTAATAACTCCCTCCTGGCAGACTGTTTGTTAATTTGTTTGTTTTAGGTAGTTGCGTTTCCCTTCTCTTAGGTGTTCTGGGATGGAATGCCTGTTCATCCTCATCCGTCGAGTGTCAAGCCAACAGCAACTTTTAACTACTAATTAGGCAAGTAGAGGGCTTCTCTTTTGGGAGAAGTGCTCTGACTCAGAAATGTATGGTATGTTGTATGTGGTTAGCTGCAGGGATCTGTAGTTAGGAAATATGATAAACGGTATAGTGTAAAGAATTACTAAGACAATGGTGGTGATATATTTTTGTAACTAACTTATTTGTACAGTTTTGTATGTCCCCTTTTCCAAGTTTGTTCCCTTGACCCCTCTTTTTTTCTTTTTTTTTGACTTTGGGATACCCTGCTCCTGGGCACAGGAGGTAGTTTTTGTAAATTTCAGCTAGGGACCAGATGATGTTTGGGGGGGGCAGGGTTGAGTGTAGCGCCCCCAAAGTGTAGGTGTTTTTGTAGAGGTCTTTTTGCCAGGAGAGGCAAAATTTAGTCAGGCCTGATGTAAATTGCAGGCCAGAATGTTTTGATCTGGGCAGGGGAGTGGCTCAGAGTAGGCTGGAGATTGCAGGAAGGGACACCCCTTGGATACTCTTTTCCTTTGTTCCAGAAAGTGTTGGAAGGGGGATGGATGAGGAGGTGTCAATTTCTGTGTATGGGCAGGCCTCCTTAAATACTGTGATCTGCCCAGCGGGGGTGCAGAGTTGCGGGTGGAAGTGTGGAGAATGTAGCAGAGGTGCTGTGGAGGCCTCTACCCGGGAGGGAGCACCCAGTCTGGGGGGGTGACCTTGAGGCCTGGAGACTGGGGTGCAGCCAGGAGTGGAGTTGATTCCTGGAGCAGCACAAGGGAGTAGGAGAACAGCAGAGATGCTACTGAGGACACTTTAAAGTATCCACTGGAATTGGTGAGTGACAGACCTTGGGAGCTGGAAGAAAGGCTGGAGCAGGGTGGGAGAGGAATAGTGGACAGTTTGTGGGGGTCTCAGGAGCCAGTTAGGGGAAGGAGTGTCACTGAGAGGAAAGCGACCGGTGTGGCCTGGAAGAGGTATGGGCTGGAAGTTGTAGTCCATCAAAGGCACAGCTAGCAGGCACGTACTAAGCTACACTTGAGGGGTCCTTGACTCTGGCCTGTAATGGGTGGTCCTTAGGTCCTGCTGACTGAGTGCAGGCCTCACCATGTGCTAGCTGCTGTGAAGAGAAAGGAGTTATGTGAGCCTCATAAATTTCCTTTCAGGTCAGGAGTAGAGTTGAGCGAACACCTGGACGTTCGGGTTCTGCTGGTCCATCCGAACTTTGGGACAAAGTCCGGGTCCGGACGGAACCCGAACGATCGCACGGACAACGAACCCCATTGAAATCAATGGGGACCCGAACTTTTAGGCACAAAAATGGCTGTAGCAAAGTCCTGGAAAGCCCCAGAGGGCTGCAAAAGGAAGTAAAATGGGGGTAAGGGTAGGGCAAGTGCCCTACAAAAAAAATGGGGACAGGGAAATAACTTTAAATATTTTTTAAAAAATAAAAACATAAAAAAAGCAAAAATGATTGGCTACCTGAGGAAGGTGTTTCCCTTGTGCGCATAGCTGGCACACCTCGACCACGTCCTCTCCTTCCAACAGGAGGTTCACCAACACCACCAACACCAGCAACACCAGCAGTGTCGTCGATCGTGTACCACTCCGGACGTGAG
>BLSH010066234.1:1588947-1601111 GCA_018402905.1 Glandirana rugosa
TCCTGTTAAGTGGGGGGGGACAGTAGCTGTAGTTGTAGCAATTCCGTAGTCAAAAGTTCAGCATATCTTCTGCCGGCTAAGTTATTTTGAAGTTAGGTACCTAAAAAGCAAGTGTGTCCACTAATCCTCAGGATAAGGCACAACTTCACTGAATTGAAAAAAAACACTTCACAGTGATCACTGACTTTTTTTTTTAGAATGAGCTGACAACTAGCGGCAATCTAGTACACACAGTAACTGTGACTAGGGTCACTAGGACTTTTCTTTAAAGAAGGACTGCAAGGACATATAAGTACTGTTATGTATGGGTCTGAGCCTGCTCACCCAACTGGACAGATGACTGCAGACAGACGGTCCTGCTGCTCAGATGATGATTATGGCTCTGGAACTGATGAAACACTCCTGTTCTTAGCTCTTGGAAAATGGTCTCCACTGCACTCCCTGCAGCTCTCCCTGATCGATCGCTGCTGCAGGATCTGGAACAAACTCAGATGGTAGTGAAGCTGGTTCTGCAGATCATCCACTTGAACACTGTAGCCCGACAGCTTGCTGGAACACTGTTAAATACAGCCTGCTGGATCGCTGAGTATAGGCCGCAGGCCTCATCCTGCTGCAAAACACACAGGACCCTTGCTGATCATGCCGTCCAAAGAGGCCACAACAAGCTCCTCCCTTGACTTAAATAAGTTCTCCCAGAAGGCACTGTTTCTCCCAGAAGCCTTCCAGTGCAGCATAGCCTGATGGGAAATGTAGTGTGACAGAGAGAAATGTCATCAGACTCCAATTCCCACAAGGCATCACTCCCACACAGTTCCATTTGCTTCTTAACAGACTCAACACTAGGGGGAAAACAGGTCAATTAGTTTCAGTATAAATCACGCAAATAGAAAACATAAGCGGAATACATAGACACTAGATTTCAAAAGAGCCAACTTCCAGAAACTACGCTCCTTGCTAGTCGATATTAAATGGGATAAAATACTGGGAACAATGAACACGGAGGAAAAATGGTTGTGCTTTAAGAGCATATTAAATAAGGGTATTAGCCAGTGCATCCCAAAGGGAAATAAATTTAAAAGAGCTAAAAAAAGTCTTGGGTGGCTCAACTCCAACATAAAAGTGCTTATAAAAGAAAAGGAAAACACCTTAAAAAAATACAAGGCTGAGGGGTCTCCATCAGCATTCCAACTTTACAAAGAATGCAATAAGAAATGATAGGGTGCAATTAGGCCGGCGAAGATAGAACACGAAAGGCACATAGCGGAGGAGAGTAAGAAAAATCCCAAGAAATTCTTTAAAGCAGAGTTCCACCCTGTTAAAAGTCAGCAGCTACCAAAAGGGTAGCTGCTGACTTTTAACAATCGACCACTCACCTGTCCCTCCTTCCAGCGATGCGGCCGCCCGAGGGCTCGCTCGTCTCCCTCTCCCCTCGGCAGCGCCGGCATCACAAGTGTGGGTGTCTGGCTTTGGCTTCAAAGCCGGGCGCTCACTACGCATGCGCGAGTCACGCTGCGGCTTGTGAGAGGCTCGACGTATCTTCTGGGACATGTTACAGGTCCCAGAAGATACGCAGAGGGAGGGGGAAGGTGGATTTCCTTTTCCCGGAGCTGCAGCTCCAGGGGAGGAAGTGGACCTGGGACCCTGTGAAAACAGGGTCCCTGGTAACCCCCCCCCAGAAAAAAGACATGCCAATTGTGGCATGTCGGGGGGGTCAACTCCCTTAAAACTCTGCTTTAAGTATATAAACAGTAAGAGGGGGGGTCAGATCATATAGGCCTCATAAGGAATGAGGAAGGGAATCTAGTTACAAAGGATTGAGAAATGGCAAAGGTTTTGAATATATTCTTCTCCTCAGTCTTCACGAGGGAACTGGGGGGCTTCAGCAACCAAAACTGTAATGTTTATCCTCACAAAATGTCACAGGAGGCACCGTCATGGCTAACAGAGGATAGAATCAGCAATAGACTTGAAAAACTTAACATTAATAAGTCACCAGGACCAGATGGCTTGCACCCAAGGGTTCTAAGGGAACTCAGTCAAGTAATTGCCAGACCATTGTTCCCAATTTTTTTTATAATTGACAGTTTTTATTGAGTTTTTTATATTTTACATTACACAGAAAAAAACAGATGGGAAAAGGGAAGAAGTGGAAAAGATACATCTTGTTATAAATAGAATTGAGCGAACCCGAACTGTAAAGTTCGGGTTCGTACCGGACTTTAGGGTTTCCGTGTCCCGAACCCAGACATTTGAGAAAAAGTCCGGGTTCTGGGTTCGTATATTTTTTTGCGCCTGTTGAATAGCTGTAGGGCAGCCAATCAACAAGTGTTTCACTCAATTGCCCTTAGAAGCCATCACAGCCATGCCTACTAATGGCATGGCTGTGATTGGCCAGTGCATCATGTGTACTAGTGTAGGGAGAGGATGCTGCTGCTGCTGTGAGGGACAGATTACCTTTAGAAAATCATCTCATACTAGTGTAGGGAGAGGATGCTGCTGCGAGGGACAGATTAGATTTAGAAAATCTGTTAAAAACTGCGATTTATTGGTGGGTGGGTGCTAGAGATTTGTGTTTGCTAGAGTACATTTTGTTTGCTACGCAAAGTGCCTCATATAAAACCTAAGCAATTTTTCTGTTTGTTAGGTGGGCGTTAGCAGCCATTTTTGCAAGTGCAGTGCACTTGCAACTGCTTGTGTGTCAGGGACACTACTTTAATCGTGTTCTGTTAGTTCAGTTGGCAACATTTTGACATATTTAAAATACTGCTTTTACATTGCAGTTAGACAAATTACATTTTTTTTTTTTTTGTGCAAAATATTACATTTGCGGGCAGTGGGGCATTTCTTGCACAAAATTAAAAAGTGCGTCTACATTGTTGGTTTAAAAAAAAAAAAAATTTGAAATACTACATTTGCAGCCAGCAGTGCATTTCTTGCACAAAAATAAAAAGTGCGTCTACATTGCTGGTTTAAAAAACAAAAATAATAAATAGTGCTACATAGTTCATTTGTCCCTTGCTGTGCATTTCTTGCACAAAATTAAAAAGTGGATCTACATTGCCGGAACAGTACCACTTCACCACCAACGAGTGGGCCTCCATGCAAGACCTGTGTCCTCAACCCCCTACTCCACATCCACCTCCTCCTCCATTTTTTTTTTTCATGTGATTTTTAGTTATTCCACATTTGTTTGCAGGGCACTTGTCCTACTCTTACCCCCATGTTGCTTCCTTTTGCAGCCCTTCAGCCCTTTCCAGGACTTTCTTAGAGCCATTTTAGTGCCCCAAAGTTCGGGTCACCATTGACTTCAATGGGCTTCGGGGTCAAGTTCAGGTCAAGTTCAGGGCCGAACTCAAACTTTTTCATGAAGTTCGGCTGAACCTGCCGAACCCGAACATCCAGGTGTCCGCTCAACTCTAGTCATAAACCAACAAACATTATCTCTGGGTTATACAATTAAAAGGCTAACATGAATATGCTGCCCTAGCATGAAATTATATCCGTTAAGCAAAGAGCCGGGAGTAGTCCGCCAGGGACAATGATAGCTGATTTCTAACTCGGATTTTAAACGACCCATCCTCGTCTGGCTCCATGATTTGGCTTGTCGGTGATGCATAATAATGTAAACTACATTTCCACAGAGAATGTAAAAAATAAGTGAAGGGAAAGCGATAGAGAAAGTAGTTGGAAATGAGAAGGAGAAGATGAGGGCAGCGCACATACCTTCAATGAAGGATTAGGCAGTCCTGTAGGGTCCTCACCCCCGGGTCGGCCGGGCATGCCCTATGGGAGGGCAAAGAAAAAGAAAAAAGGGAAAAAAAGTGTGTGGGGGGAAGGGTACCCAAGAGTCTAGTGGGAGTCTACTTTAAGGTGTCATGGCTCCCATACTTTGTTATGGTGCTCTAACCTGTTAATCGAGCAGAAATGGATTCCATGATCTCAATATCCTTGACTCTCGTATAAAGATCCATTAGGGATGGGGGGTACTTTTTCTTCCAGTGAAGGGCTACCAAACAACAGGCCGCCATAAGGATATGGATAGTCAGTTTTTTAGCTTTAATATTTTTTGATAGAGTCTGAGGTAGCAGTCCTAGTAGATAAAATTTTGGGGAGAGGGGGAGGTCAATCTCTAACAGTTGATGGAGAAGGTCCTGTACTGTGCGCCAGAAAGGTTGCAGGGCTGGGCATTGCCAGTAGATGTGATACAGTGTGCCTTTATTCCGGAGACATTTTGAGTAACAGTCTGATGTCGAAGGGTAAATGGCATGCAGTCGGGATGGTGTCATGTACCAAAAAAGCAGCACCTTGTAGGCATTCTCTTTAGATAGAGTACATATGGAGCTCTTGGCTGCATTGGACCATATAATTTTCCATTGTGCTGGTGAGATTGCCTCTCCTAGATTTTCCTCCCATTTTGTCATGTAGCTGTGATTCCCCATTGAGTCAGTGTCGTAGCGGTTTATGATTTTATATATTTCCAGGAGACCAGCCCTCTCTGTGAGGGGCCAGAAAGAGCAAGACATTCAAATGGAGAGGGTGCGGAGAATTTGAGGTCAGGAATAATAGAAAGGGTGAAATGCCAAATTTGTAGGTAGCTATATAGGGCAGTGCTGGGTATGTCGTAATTGGCACGGAGATCTTCCAAAGATAATAATTCTCTGGATACTGGGTTTACCAGGTGGCCATAATGAAAAAGGGCCCTTTGTTGCCGGGGGGCTACTATCTGATGAGAAAGACTAGCCGGTAGGTTAGGGTTATAGAGGAAAGCTGTCAGTAAGGAGTTTTCAGATTGAAGGGAGTGTTTGCGGTCTAGTTGTCTCCAAGTATTACGCAGTAGGTTCATTGTGTGTAATAGGGAATGTCCGCAGGTGTGCCCAAAAGTAAATTGTTGGTGTGTGGGAGCCAACTAGAGGTTTTCGGTTTGTGTCCAGCGGTTATACGCCGACAGGGTAACCCATGAGGCGACAGCTCTCAGTCGGACGGCTTGATGATAGCAGAGGTGATTCAGGTCTGGAAACAGTACAATAGCTTGGGTAGAATCGTCATCTTAATGGTGCCCACACATCCCAGCCAGGAGATTGGGTAGTGCCTCCATTTGGTCAGAAGTGTTCTAATGGAGGTGAATAGGGGTGGGAATTTTATATTTATATAGGGACTCTTAGTGCAGGGTGAGGTAGACCCCTAACAATTTAATAGCGTGGGATCTCCAGGTGTATGGGAATTGCTTCGATAGACACGTCTTTAGGGGGGATATTGCGTGGGAGAGCTTCCGACTTGGCAAAGTTTACCTTGTAACTAGACAGGGAGCCGAATTCATCTAACAATTTGTGAAGGTTGGGCAGGGACACTCTTGGGCAGGTCAGGGTAAGAAGTACGTCCTCCACGAAGAGGGAGATTTTAACCCATTCAGATCCACGCTATTGCCGAAGTACGGCTCCAGTGCGGATCTGAATTTCCGGGTGGACGTCCAGGCCATGTGCGCGCTCCTGGCGCGCACTCACAGGCGGCGGCTCACGCCCGCCGCATGCTGCGTGGGCGTGCCCGCGGGTCGGGCAGACTCAATGTCTGCCCGAGACCCATGATCCCCTGTTAGACCTGCAGAACGGGGAACCACCGATGTAAACACGGCGGTTCTCCAGTCTGTTACAGGGGACATGACAGATCTACTAATCCCTGTCACTGGGATCAGTTAGATCTGTTCTGTCCCGCCCCCCCCACAGTTAGAACACACCCAGGGAGCACACTTAACCCCTTCACTGCCCTCTGCAGGTTAACCCCTTCAAAGCCAATGACATTTATACAGTAATCAGTGGACATTTAAATTTCTGATCACTGTATAAATTAATAGATTTACTAGGCAGTTTGAAAGTAAGGAAACAAAAGGTTACATCTATTTAGTATTAAAAGAGTGGATGCCAAAAAAAAAAATTCTGGTTGGAACGCCGATTTAAACCACTAAACAAAAAGGTTGAGGTCAAACAATCAAGCAATCGTTCCTTTTTACCTCCGTCGCCCTCTTAGATGGCGAGGGAGATAAAGGGTAGACTAATTCGGAACTTCAAATCACTACTGAAAATGGAGGGGTTAGTGTCCGATACCGAGCAACCGTTGCCTCTCATTAGTGGGGACCTGCTACTATTACGCTACGAAAGCAAGAATGCAGAAGATATACTGGGGGGAGACTTTAGTCATATGTCACGGGAGTGGTCTTGTGACAGTGACTGGTTAATTATTGATTGTTAGCTGCTCGGGGGGCAGCGGGGGTCAGGGCGCAGGGGACCCCGAAGTGGGACCCCAGAGCCCCGGAACCCGGTGCCGACGGTCCCAGCAAGAGGGGCATATTCCTCTAACAAAAACCCGGAGAAATGTTCTAGATGCCAGTGCTTCTCAGGGGAGGTTAACAGTTGTAACAGTGCAACAGAAATCCAGAAGCATAGTTTGCAATTTTCAGCTATCTCCTGTTATGTAGCAGGGGGAATGTAGAACCAAGTCCATGGGATTCTCAAACTGGTCGCTGTTTAGGACTTTTGCGGGGGGGACTCAGGGGGGCGTCCATGCTTCTTTGGCGGTACTCTTTGCCATTCCGCAGGTGGGGGAGGTGGTGGACGTGGAATAATGCCCCACTCCAGAAGATCTGGTATTGGAATTTCCAGGGTTTGCCGTTAGGCTAAAAGGAAAACCCCAACGGTAGGTGATAGCACGATCTTGTAAAGTGTGAAGAAGTGGTTGCAACAGTCTGCGTTTTTTTGCAAGGTGATCCATGAGAGATCTGGAAAGAGTTGGATGGGGGCATCTTCATACTGGATTGTTCTTGTCACTCAGGCTTTACGCATGATGTTATCCTTTAGTGTGGATGAGTGGACCCCACAAATAACATCTCTAGGATTTGCGGTGGAGCCTTTAGGTTTTAAAGCTCTGTGAGCTCTGTCAAGCTCGATATGTGTAAAGGCAGGGGATCCAACTATGCCAATAAAAACAGTCTGGAGTATCGTTTTAAGGTCCTCTGGACCTTTAGATTGTGGGAAACCCTGGACCCTGTTGTTGTTGCAGCCATTCTGATTGTCCAGGTCCTCTAGATGGTGCTGCATGTCCCTGATAATGAAGCGATCATCCATCTGCTGGGACTGGACCCGGTGGATTGTGAGTTTTGTGGATTGTAGGTCTTCCTCTAATTCTTCCACTTGGGTGGAGAGGTGGTGGAAGTCCGTCTGCAGCGTTTTAATCTCACTGCGCCAGGCCTCCTTGACTTCTGTGACCAGCATTTTAAAATCCTGCTTAGTCGGTAGGGAGTGTAATTGTTCCCGCCAAGAGATCAGCTCATCTGGTGTGAGAATAGAGGGGATCCTGGGAGGGCTTTGGCGGCGGGGTGATGCCTGAAGGGGTGATTCCCAGGGGTCGCACCACTCCCTATGGTCATCCAGCTGGGTGGAGGTTGCAGGAATCGCAGGTGGATTGTGCATTAGTGGGGAGCAAGCCGGGTTTGTCATAGTTGGTGTGGGTATACTCAAGGTGCTAGAGTCCTGTGGACGGGGCAGTCTCTGTGGTTTAGGGGAGCCAGGGAGAGACGTCTGTGTCTGCTGGGTGTCAGGGATAGGGCCCAGCCGCGGTAGGGATTGTGATGGGGGGAGAAACCCCAAGATTGGTAGGCCCACGGTGTGCCCATCAGGGAGTGGGTGTTCTTGTCAGGGTCCCTGGGAGGAAAAGGCCCGAGAGTTGTGCTTGGCTGCGGGCTGGGGGATGACAATCCGCATGGCGGTGTGGCCTGCTTGTGGAGTGGAGGCCCGGCCCTGCCGGTGGTCGGGCAGCCGAAGAGGTTGAGGGGATCAATGCACAAGCCGCTGTGGTGATCCTCTGTGGGATCTAAAGGTGACAGTTCGGTGATGCCTGTGGATTCAGCCGGAGCAGAGGGTGTCAGTGAGGAGCGCGGCGGCGCCATGATAGCTGTCTCCCATGTGGAGGGCCCAGGGATCTGGTGGAAGTACTTCTCTAGCGGTGCGGGTGGCTGGGAGGACTGCCCCATGATTGCTGTCACTTTCTGGGATCGAGCGGCACAGTTCTTGCCCATCTGGGTGTTGTAGTCTCCCCGTTAGAAGCAATGTAGAAGCAGGTCCGCGAAGAGCAGGGCGATCAAGCGTCCATCTTGCTCCGCGGTCCGCCACGCCCCCCCTGTCCCTAATTTTTAAAAGCAGTCTGTGATACCAGCTGATTGGAGAAAAGCCAATGTAGTGCCAATATTTAAAAAAGGGCCGAAGTATATCCCTGGGAACTACAGACCAGTTAGCCTAACGTCAATAGTATGCAAGCTTTTGGAGGGGATAAGGGATTACATACAAGATTGTAGTAATGAAAACTATATAATTTGCAGTAATCAGCATGGATTCATGAAGAATCATTCTTGCCAAACCAATGTATTAACCTTCTATGAGGAGGTGAGCTGCCATCTAGACAAAGTAAGGCCCGTAGACGTGGTGTATCTGGATTTTGCAAAGGCATTTTATACAGTTCCTCGTAAACGTCTACTGTACAAACTTAGGTCTGTCAGCATAGACCAAAGGGTGAGTACATGGATTGAAAGCTGGCTACGGGGGAGAGTTCAGAGGGTGGTGATAACTGGGGAGTACTTGGAATGGTCCAGGGTGGAGAGTGGGGTCCCCCAGGGTTCTGTCCTGGGATCAATCCTGTTCATTTAGTTTTAAACGATCTGGAGATTGGGATAAACAGCTCAATCTCCGTATTTGCGGACAATACTAATCTATGCAAGGCAATAATTTCTCCACAGGATGTGGAAACCTTGCAAGAAAATCTGGACAAATTAATGGGGTAGGCGAATACATGGCAAATGAGGTTTAATGTAGAGAAATGTAAAATAATGCATCTGGAGGCCAAAAATATGAAGGCAAACTACTCACTAGGGGGAGAACCTCTGGGGGAATTTAGGATGGAAAAGGACCTAGGGGTCCTAGTAGATGACAGGCTCAGCAATGGCAGGTAATGCCAAGCTGCTGCAAGCAAAACCAATAGGATATTGGCATGCATTAAAAAGGGGATAAATTATAGAGATAAAACAATAATTCTCCCATTATACAAAACTTTGTTCCAGCCGCACCTGGAGTATGCTGTCCAGTTCTGGTCACCAGTCCTCAGGAGGGATGTACTGGAACTATAGAAGGTCCAGAGCAGGGCAACAAAGCTGATTAAGGGATTGGAGGACCTTAGTTAAGAGGAAAATTTATGAGCACTGAACGTATTCTCTCTGGAGAAGATACGCTTGAGGGGGATATGATTTCTTTGTACAAATACAGTAATGGTGACCCCACAATAGGTAAAAAACTTTACCTTGCAAGGGAATATAAAAAGACACGCAGCCATTCACTAAAATGAGAAGAAATGCAGTTTAAGTACTTCAGCCCCGGAAAGTTTTACCCCCTTCCTGACCAGAGCACTTTTTGCGATTCGGCATTGCGTCGCTATAACTGACAATTGCGCGGTCGTGCGACGTTGTACCCAAACTAAATTTGCGTCCTTTTTTTCCCACAAATAGAGCTTTCTTTTGGTGGTATTTGATCACCGCTGCGTCATTTCTGATCGCCGCTATAAACAAAGAAAGAGCAACAATTTTGCAAAAAAAAAAACGATATTTCTTACTTTTTGCTAAAATTCAAATCCCAAAAAAAATATAAAAAACATTTTTTTTCATCAGTTTCGGCCGATTTATAGTCTTCCTCATATTTTTGGTAAAAAAAAAATCGCAATCGGCGTTTATTGATTGGTTTGCGCAAAAGTTGCCACGTTTACAGATGATGAGAATTAATTTCTGGGGTTTTTATTTTTTTTTTATTTTTTACTAGTAATGGCGGCGATCTGCGATTTTTAGCGGTACTGTGATATTGGGGCGGACATGTCGGGCAGTTCTACGCTCTTTGGCTCTAGCAGCTCATCGCGGCTCGCTGGCGGACACTCCTCCGGAGTGCGTCGGGCACGAGAGCGCGCCGCCGGCAGCGTGCACTCGCCCCCTAGCTGCGCCTGTGCGCATCGCCGCCTTTTTAAGGCGATTTGCGTTAAGTGTCCACACTGACGCAGTAAATATACTGCGGGCGGTGTAGAACCGGTTAACCTTAGACTGCGTAGAGGGTTCTTTACGGTAAGAACAGTGAGGATGTGGAACTCTCTTCCTCAAGCAGTAATTTCAGCAGGGAGCATGGATAATTTCAAAAAACGATTGGATAGGCACCTAAACTACCACAATATACAGGGTTATACAATATAATATTGACATAAAAGCACACACAGGTTGCACTTGATGGACTTGTGTCTTTTTTCAATCTCACAAACTATGTAACTATGACACAGACGCGTTGTCGAGGCCTAAGCCCCTTCTTCAGGCCCTCGACAACGCGTCGCTGGATACACGCCATCACGCTGCCAAGCCAGAACCGGAAGTGACGTAGCGCTACTCCATCCTGAAACCAGGAAGCGCCGGAGGCCATCGGCATCCCCCTCATTAGCATCTGGAGTCACCACTTCCCTCTTCCTTGAAGCATCAGAGAAACCTGGACACAGTCAGCAGTGGCTTACACTGCCATGCGACTTATATGTCATTATTATGTACTCACAATTGTTTCCAATAAAGACTTTTTACGGTTTACACTTAGAGGCGCACCTGCTTGTCTTTTTATTCTCTTGTATAGAAGTCCATTCTGCTTCTGGCATGGTGCAGCCCTAAGGCGAACCCACCAACATCTTTGGACTGTCACAGCATCATCTGATGAGTATACAGTGTATTATATTGTGTGATATAAGTATATCCATTTGTTATTCTGGCTGATTATGTTTCTTGAGCTTACAATGTTTACCAAGATCAAATGCAACAGACTTTGCTGCCTGTGATGGAAGCTCAAGCTACAGCTCAGCTGCACAAGACCGATCATAGAAGAAGCTTTCAGTGCAGGGAGCCTGAGCATTTTAGGAGGCAGTGCCCCCATAGGAAGGGGGAGCAGAACTTTCTTGTGGAACTGTTAAAAGCACTGCAGCAGCTGCTGACAAGTCAGAAGGTGGGAAACTTCAGGGGGTCTCAGTGAAGGAGCCAACTAAGGGCCCAAAGAAGGAACAGAGCTCCAAGAGTCCAAGAAAAAATGGAATGAAAAGAAATGCAGGAGGAATAGTTCAGCATCTCCCAAGTCAAGTCACTGGGGTCAGGGACTCGGACACAGGGGGTCATTGTCTTATCACCACCCAGGGCCATAGTTAGGTTCTCTCAAAGTGGAAGTAGGAAGGACTTGAGAAAAGCCTTATCGGGAAGATTACCAGGAAAGTTAGTGGGGCCGTCCCCAATTGTGTCTGTACAGGTAGAAGGTGTTTATACCAGGGCACTGTTAAAATACAGGGGCACAAGTTACTTTACTCTCCTGGGACTTTTGCGATAAATATTTGAAGCACATTTCCTTAACCACTTCCTTACCGACGTATAGTAATTATACGTCGGCAAGGTGCACTCCCCATCCTAAGTGGACGTCATATGACGTCCTCTTGTTTTCGCCGCTTTGCGGGCACTCAGGGGCCCGCATCGCGGCGATCGGGGACCGGCCGTGTCCCTCGGGACCCCGGCCTTCCGTGATCGGGGTAAAGAGCCAATAAAATTGGCTCTTTACCGCGTGACCGGCTGTGTCCTATCACAGCCGGTCACTAACAATAATGGAGACTGAGCGGCGTGCACGCCGCTCGCGCGCGCCCCCGGGGCGCGTCCCTCGGACAAAGCCCAACCCTGATCACGGTAAAGAGCCAATAGTATTGGCTCTTTACCACGTGACCGGCTGTGTCCAATCACAGCCGGTCACAAAATGATGGGAATCCGCGGTAACGAGCTGTTACCGGGTTACTAGTCCCAACCCGAAACAGGCTCCCTGCGCGGGGCCCCCGCGCGCGCTCGCCGCACGTGCGGCGAGTCAGAGGTAATAACAATCACTGGCCGACACTATCCTGTGTCGGCCAGTGCGCCATTTCTCGGTTAAAATAACCGAGAAATGGGGCTAGTGCCTTCCGGCCCCAGGGCTCCCTGTGCCGGCCAGGGGCTAGCGGCGCTACGCCCGGGGACTCACGGGCGTTTCGCCGCTTTTGTTCTCCTGCAGTATACTGCAGGTGAATCCTACCCCTCACGTGGAACGGCT
>BLSH010066234.1:1607203-1623825 GCA_018402905.1 Glandirana rugosa
TATTTTTCAGGTCGATGCAACCACAAAATTTTTTTTTTTCCATAATTAACCATAATTATTTATGAATGTATTCCGATATGTAAGTATTTATTAATACCAATTAATACCTTTTTTTTTTTAAAACACCAACGTAGCTGGACTTTTTATTTTGGTGCAAGAAATGCACTGCTCACACCAACAGCTGGAAGCTCTCCCTTTAGAACTAGGAGATGATTTTTCAACAATAATGTGTCACTTACAGCAACAGCTGTAACCTGGCCCTATAGGAGTAGGCAATGGTTTTTGAACAAGAATCTGTCCCTTTAAGCAGAAGCCTCTACCTAGTGAAGTCAGATCGCTCAAAGCAGCAATATGTGAAATCTCAAATTACTCCCACAATCTGATCGTTGTGTACGATCCCACAATCTGATCGTTGTGTACGAACGTAACAATGGTTGTGTTAGGCAGGGTTTGATATGCAATGTGTCACTCAAAGCAGCAGTATGTGAAATCTCAAATTACTCCAACAATCTGATCGTTGTGTACGATCGTTGCGTTAGGCAGAGTTTATTCTGCAATCTCCAACTCTAAGCAGCAGTATTTGAAATCTCAAATTCCTCCAACAATCTGATCGTTGAGCACGATCGTAGCGATCGTTGTTTTATGCAGAGTTTGATCTGCAACTCTAAGCAGCGATATTTGAAATCTCAAATTACTCCAACAATCTGATCGTTGTGCACGATTGTAGCGATCGTTGTTTTATGCAGAGTTTGATCTGCAACTCAAAGCAACGGTATGTGAAATCTAAAATTTCTGCTATCTGTCCTCAGAGCAACAGCACAGCAGTAGTAAAGTAATCTATCTCAGGATGCAGGATCAGATGTTGTTAAAATGTCTCTAATCTCTCCCTGACGCCGTCAGCTACCTCTCCCTACAGCTAACCCAAGAGCATGTGACTGCAGCATTAAGTGACTCCAACTGGCCAATCACAGCCATGCCATTAGTAGGCATGGCTGTGATGGCTTCTAAGGGCAAACCAGTAAAACGCTTGTTGATTGGCTGCCCTGCAGCTTCTCAACACGTGGAGTAAAATACCAGAATCCCCGGACCGAACCCGAACGTTTTTTGAAATGTCTGTGTTCGGGTCCGGGTCCCGGACACCCGAAAGTTCGGTACGGGCCCGAACATTACAGTCCGGGTACGTTCAACACTACTGCTGGGATAGCGATAGTCCCTGAGTTGGTTTCCACTAAGGCCCTGTTCCAAAGTGGGAAGAAGGTGTCCATTAGCCTCCGAAACATCACTGACCACCCTGTGGTATTAGGGCTCGAATGCTAGTGGGACAAATGAGTGCAGCCAACCAAGTACCTCCAGCAGAAGTTGTTAAAGGAGAAAAGTACCAGGGGCTGCAGAAAGAAATGGAAGAGTGTGCTGAGGTGCTGCCCCTTGTGTGGCGGAAAAGGAAGAAATTACAACTTACCCGTTGGGAGAAGATCTTTTCCGACAATGATTTTGCTGTAGGTTGCGCTAAAAGTGCCCAGCGTAGAATCCGGTTACAGGAAGACAAACTCTTCTGGGAGAGAGCTCGGAGGATACCCCTCAGTGACCTGGAGGTTCTAAGGCAGCAATTGGAGTTGAAGAAGTCAGGAGTAATTCAAGAGTCCAGAAGTCCTTACGCTTTCCCTATTGTGGTGGTGCGGAAAAAAACATGGAACTTTACGCATGTGCATAGACTATCGAACCTTGAACCGACGGACTGTCCCCGATCAGTATACAACTCCCCGTATCGAAGATGCTCTCCAGTGCCTTACAGGGACAAAGTGGTTTAGTGTACTGGATTTGAAGAGTGGGTATTACCAAATACCGATGCACCCTGGAGATAGGGAGAAGACTGCATTCATCTGCCCTCTAGGGTTTTTTGAATTTAATTGGATGCCACAAGGACGATCGGGGGCACCAGTGACAGTACAACGATTAATGTAGAACACAGTGGGAGACATGAATTTGATTGAAGTCCTGGTGTACCAGGACGGCATCATCATGTTTGGAAAGACCTTAGAAGAACACGAGGCACGACTGGAGAAAGTCTTTGAAAGGCTACATGAGAAAGGGCTTAAACTATCACTGGAAAAGTGTCAGTTTTACCAAACTTCATTCCCCTATTTAGGCCATGTTGTCTCGGCCAGGGGAGTAGCTACTGATCCAAAAAAGCTGTAAGCAGTCACTGCATGGCCTAGACCAGAGACGGTAACAGAATTAATATCCTTTCTAGGGTTTTGCTCCTATTACCGGAGGCTTGTTTCGGGTGAAGAAGAAGATAAGACGAAGGTGAAGTCTGGAATCAGAGGGAAAAAATAATTCATCCGGGAACAATGGACTCCTCAATGTGAGGAGGCTTTCCTGCGTCTGAAGAGGAATCTTACTGAAGCCCCGGTGTTGGCCTATGCAGACCCAACCAAGCCCTATGAGCTACATGTGGATGCCAGCTTAGATGGGTTGGGAGGACTTCTCTATCAAGAACAAGATGGCAGACTCAGGCATATGTGAGTCGCAGCCTCATCCCCTCATCCATTACCCGGTTCACAAATCGGAGTTCTTGAACTTGAAATGGGAAGTAGTTGACAAGTTGAAGGATTATCTATATGGGGCCAAGTTTATAGTGAAGACAGACAATACTCCTTTGACATACCTTCTGACCTCTGCTAAACTGGATGCCACCGGACATCGATGGTTGGCTGCACTAGCTGGATTTCAGTTCAGTCTGAAGTATCTGCCTGGAACTGGCAATAGGGATGCAGATGCTCTCTTCCGTAGGCCTCAACAGCCAGTGGGAGAATCCAAAGAATGGACCTTCATGACTATGGAAGGAGTGCAAGCTTTGTGTAGAGGCCTGAACCAACGGCTGAAGGGAACTGTAGGAGCTGAGTCCATAGGAGTTCCTCCTTCTGGAGTGCCTCAGATTTACTGTGGGTTGACACAGATGCGAGGTGAGGGCCTCCCTCAGCTATCAAAGAGAGACTTAAAAATTGACCAAGATCAGGACCCCCAATGCCACTTAGCCATTGAAGCTTTGACTAAGCAAGATCCGACGTTACTGTTAAAGAGTTCTGTGGTTGGCGCTAAGATTTTACACAGAGAGTGGAATAGGCTGCAACTTAGTGACGGTCTGCTGTATAAGAAGGGCCCAGCTGAAGATTTGGAGGAGACATGGCAATTATTCCTTCCTGAAAAGCATTGCACCTCAGTGTTGGTAGCCCTGCATGATGAACATGGACACTTAGGCACAGAAAGGACCTGTAACGTGAAACCACGTACCTGGTAGCAAAGCCTGTGTTTCGTAGAAGGAGACCTCTCATACAGCTCTGGCTCAGAGCCCACTGGAGTGGGGACAGTGGTCTCGTGAGCGCAGCAAAGTAGGAGTGCCTCTGTCAGCAGCTGTAGACTGGATGCTGGAAGCAGAGCCTGGAACACTGGACAGTAGACAGCTGGAACAAGAATGGCAGCAGCAGATCAGCAATCACCAAAGCTGGATGCAGGACAGGCAGAAGAAGCGTGAGACAAGCCGGGTCAGACACAGATCACCTGGCAGGCGGAATCAGCAGACAAGGATTGGTCAAAGGCAAGCCGGGTTTCAGCAATGGGTATCAGGCTGGCAAAATAGCGGAGTCAAAGCAAGCTGGGGTCAAGCAGGTAAGAGATCAGGTAACAACAGCAGGTAGCAGGTTCAGGTACTGACAAGCTGCAGATCAGACAGCACTTCAGCCAAAGTCTGACTTCCTTATAAAGGCCCATGTGCTTGCAGAGATGCTGGGTCCTAGAGCACTCCTGCTCTGACGTATTCTGGGTCCTAGAGTCCTCCTGCTATTGGTGCCCTGACAACACCCCTGCGCATGTGTACATGTGCGTGCCTCTGAATGGTCGTGTGAACCTTCGTTCGAATCCGTGTGTGCATTGCGTGATC
This sequence comes from Glandirana rugosa, assembly GCA_018402905.1. Lineage (NCBI taxonomy): Eukaryota > Metazoa > Chordata > Amphibia > Anura > Ranidae > Glandirana > Glandirana rugosa. The sequence continues at coordinate 1,611,144 of BLSH010066234.1, forward strand.
GCAATGCTCGTCTGGATCCCTGACAGGACCTTTCGTTTAGTCAGAGATAAGTTGGCCTGACATGAGAAGGGAGGTAGAAAGCTATTGTCACTCCTGTTTACCATGCACTCAGGGAAAGACTCTACCTGTACGAGCTGCTCCCATGGGACATCTACTGGGGCCCATAGAGTTGGTGTGTATTGAGTTCCTGTGCCTAGAACCTGATACAGGTGGAAGAAGTAATATTCTTGTGGTGACCGACCATTTTGCCCGGTATGCCCAGGCTTACCCTACCAAAGATCAACAGGCCACTAGTGTGGCGATAGTCCTTGTGGAAACATTTTTCATTCATTACGGACTGCCTGTCAGGATTCATTCTGATCAAGGAAGGGATTTTGAAAGTAAATCTAGGAAGATAGCCACCATTTAGGGTTTAATGGCAGTAAAAGAAGAAAAAAATTGTCCAAACAAAAAAAATTCTTTACAGATTCTTTTTATTATACAATAAAGACTTAACATGAAAAAAGTTGTAATAATTTAAAAAGGGGAGCTCTGGTTGTACATAGATGGGACATGTGTTGCATACAATCAATTGCAAACAAAAAAAAGGAAAGTGGCATACTGTGCAGCCCAAGGGCCGCATGCAGTCCCCTACGCGTTTCGACCATTCAAAAGTATGTCTAGGTCTTCCTCAGGGGGATCATAGGCACAACCCTTTCTACAATGATATTAAAAGATTATATAATTAAAATCAAAATGCAAATTACATATAACAGTAGTTGATCATTAGAATAACAAATTTCCAACACTTACATTGCTGCAAATTGATCATTAGATACAGGTCCCAAACATCCAGAGCATATTAAAATGGTGATTTAATGTAAAAGAGAGGCTGCATCAGCTTACTGTGAAAACATCTCCACCTGCCACACGAGGACGGCCTACACCGTCAATTAAAGGAACTTGCAAGAGGCCACACTCAATCCTCTTGTAAGGAGAGGAGGTTGCGGTTACTATTCCTAAGGAGTAGTAGATAGAATTATTATGGAATGATTTTATGGTAACTCAGGAGACATATATAGTTAAATGTAACGGATGCACAGATATTGCAATGCCTAAAAGTAATTTTTGTCCACAAGAAGGGGGGGCCTTTATCGGCTCCATCTCAGATTTATAGTTCATTACTATTGTTAAAATTGATCATATAGGGTCCGTAACAAGCGAAGATACATACCACCAATGAACAAAAAAAGGGGAAAAAAGGACCCAGTTCAAAAAATAAAATAAAATAAAATAAAACATATGTATGTATATGTGCCCCTAGTGTATGTTTCAATAGGAAGACAAAATACTTACTGGTGGCTTAGAGACTAAGGATGTTGAAAGTATTTACGGTCCCATAGATAACACCGGAACCGGTCACTGCAAAAAATATGCACAGAGTAGGTTGCTCAAAAAAAGGTCTCAATGGTATCCCCAAAAAAAAGGGAGGAGAAGAGCAGGAAGGGGAAAGGAAGTTTTACAGAGAGGTCATCTCAATAATTGGTTGGACTAAAAAAGACCCTTAACTGTGAGCGGTAGCCCAGTGTCTTGACCAGGATGGAGAAAATCCTCCATGCATCTTACCTTTCTCTATGCTGCTCTTTAAATACTTAGTGTTCTATAGAATGTAACTGCAATCAGCTGATGTGTATCAGCTGGCAGTGCAAGCGGCCCTCGTGTGGGCTCCTCGGCATCCCGGAAGTTGCCCCGGCAATTGCCGTCATTTCCTGCAGATGTTGGAGTGACGAGACTGCGTCACGTCCGGCCGAATCCGAGGCCGCGCATGCGCGCGGCCCCATTAGGTCGTGCGGAAGGGATTTGGGATGCCGCCGGCCTGAATTGATCCACCCGGGGACCCACAGAGGATAAACCTCTGGGGGGTCTCCAAGTGGGGCGGTCGGAGGAGTCAAGCTCCTTCTTTCCAGGCCGGGAAGTTCCCATGTCGGCAGAGCAGCGCCGCAGGTGGCCAAGTAGGAGATCCAGCGCTGATGCAGCTTCTCATGGTGAATACAACAAAATCTGAAATGTATCAAGTAGAAAACTATAATAAGAATTACATCTACTTTTAGAAAAATATAAACAAATTAACAATAGTTTAATTGTATTACACAAATCTGATATATAGCCTTAGAGGGGAGGAATTGCACCAAGACTGATCATCTCAACCGCCTAAGGAAGAGCTATAAAGAGGATGGTGTACTACCATGGCTGTGACATGTTAATGGACCTAAAATTACAATACAGTACAAACAAAATGTGAAATGAAACAAGTGGGAAGCTATAATAAGAATCGCGTCCACTTTTGCAAAAATATAAACAGATAGCATTAGTTTAATTGTATTGCACTAATCTGATATATAACCTTTAGGGAGGCGGAATTGCACCAAAATTGAAAATCTCCACCGCCTAAGGAAGAATTATAAGAAAGACAGATAGTGTACTGACATAGCTGTGACATATGATTGGACCTAAAAATGTGGGGACAAAAACAGGATTTATTTAAAGAAAGAACCTTGTTACTGGGTTTTTCCAGAGACAAACCCCCTTAGAAAAGGAGCATATGAGATGGCTTCATTCAGACCCAGGAACGTGGTCGCCTGTAGTCTGAAGATCCATCTTTGTTCCCGTTGGAGCAATATTTTGTTCCAATCTCCCCCTCGATCGGGGGGGGTAAACCCGATCGAGGACAGTAAATTGTACCCTGGGCATGTGGTAATTATGTTTCACTACCACATGACGTCCAATTGGGAGCTAGTGATTTCCAATTTCCATGCTGTACATGTGTTTGGCTATTCTTTTGTGAAATTCTTGTTTTGTTTTTCCCACATAATATGCCCCACATTCACAGGTCATGAGATATACCTCTCCCCTCGTCTGGCAATTGGCGAAATGTTTGGCATGAAAGGTGCTCCCATCAGGGAGCACCATGGTTTTGCCTTTCCTAATCCATGGGCATTGCGTGCAGTGCCCGCAGAGGTAAGTCCCCAGGGCAGGGCAGGGCAGTGTGATTTCTCAAGTACACCTTTGAACTCACTATGCACTAATCTGTCTTTGATAGATGTTGCCCTCCTGTATGTAATGGAGGGAGTTGATGGTAAAAATCTTTTTAGGTTGGGGTCGTCGGTTAGAATAGACCAATGTCTGCTAATGATTTCACGGATCCTCGAATGCTGTTTTGAATACCTCATAATGATGCGTGTTGTGTCACACTCTGATGGTAGAGAGGGCTTCTTCTGGAACAGAAGATGTTGTCGGGTATGTTGCGAGCCCTGGTTAAAGGCTCGCCTTAAACAGGACCGACTGTATCCTCTCTCTAATAATCTGCTTTGAAGTAATGTCGCCTCCCTTTTGTATGTGAAATCATCTGAACAATTCCTCCTTAGGTGGAGGTATTGTCCATATGGTATGGACATTTTAAGAGCCATAGGGTGGAAACTGTCTGCGTGCAAAATTGTATTGCCAGCGGTGCTTTTCCTATAAAGCTTACTCATCAATTTGCCTTCATCATTTTTGCAGATTTGTACATCTAAGAAAGTGACTGTCTCTTGGTCAAATGCAGAAGTGAATTTCAAATTTAAATCATTGTGGTTCAGGAGCCCCAAAAACTCCAGGAGTTTCACCCTGGGCCCATACCAGATGACGAAGACGTCGTCGATGTACCTAAGCCACACCGAAATATGGCCAGTGTACTCGACAAGTTCCTCGTCACCCAGGAGGGATTGCTCCCATGCCCCCAGGTACACGTTGGCGTAGGATGGGGCACATGTCCCCATCGCTACGCCCTGCACCTGGAGGTAGTGGGAGCCGTCAAAGGTGAAAGCATTGTGATGTAGGATGTACTCCAGTCCATTGAGGAGGAACTCTACAAGTGCCTCGTCATGTGTGGAGCCCTGTTGTAGCACCCTTTGTACAGTAGCCAGCCCCTTGGAATGGGGGATGGAACTGTACAGTGCTTCTACGTCTATGGTGACTATGGGGATTTTGAAAGTCGACTAATACACCAAGTTGCTGGGCATTAAGAAGTCACGAAGTCAAGAAGTCGTGCATGTGTACAATAGTACTGTGACTGATGCCACTGGATATTCACCATACAGACTCATGTTTGGGAGAGAAGCTCAACTCCCAATTGATCTGGTATTTGGAACATCTGTGGATAATACCTCACTGACTTCCCACCGGGGATATGTAAAACGACTATGCAAGAATTTGAAGGAAGCCTATGAGAAAGCTATGGAACATACTGCCACCAGAGAGCTGAGAAACAAAAAGAATTTTGACCAAGGTGAGAGTGCAAGATTTACAGCTGGTAGATCGAATGCTGCTAAAGAATTTGGGTGTGCCTGGAAAACATAAAATTGGCTGATTGTTGGAGGCCTCAACCCTACGTCATCTGTAAACAGCTTGCAAGGTTGCCAGTTTACCAAATTAAACCTGAAGGAAAGCTAGGGCCTTTAAAGATGTGGCATTGTAATCATCTTCTCCCCTTGTCAGATGCTGTTTGAGGGCCTCCGGTTTCTTCTCCACCTTCATTGAAACCGATCCCGCCCAGGACCCGTTCTAGTCGATGACCTCCCACTCGCACTGTGGTGCCGGTAGAAGACGAAAGTGAGGATGAGGAGATAGTGCCTTGCTGGCTGTGGCCTTCAACTACTGAAGTTGACGATGGAATCAACAGTTGGAGCAAAGAGAGAAGACCATCAAGAGAGGTGGAAAAGTCACCCAATTGGGAGGTGAATATCTCATCGCCACCTAGGAGGAAGAATGCTATTGGAACTGGGAGTACTGGTCTGATTTTGAATCAGAATGAGGGAGACTTGATTAGCTTTGCTGATGGAGATTTACCTGTGCTTGAGCCAGAATGTCACATGGAGAAGGAATTGCCATTGTTCGATGAAGAAGAAGGTGTTTAACTCTGATCCTATTGAGGAAGCTGAAGAAGGTGGGAGCAATGTGCTAAACTCTGATCCTGTTGACGAGGCTGGTTTTACCATTCTTAGATCAGGTCCTGCAACTTCATTTACAGACCTTCTGTCAATGTCTTATGATCTTACTGATATGAAAAGTCCTGAAAAGAACTCTACACCAGTGCCAGAAGTTCATTCTCCTATCAGACTGAGGAGAAATATACATCCTCCAAGGAGGCTCACCTACGATACTCTGGGAGTGAACTGTGATAAACTGATTCCTACTATTCAAAGGCAAGTTCCCAAGCTCAATTCTGCTATGAATTGGGTAGAATGTTACCCTGCCATGACCCCTGACACCACTGGGTGGGACACGGCTATTGTCATGGCCTGTCAGAAAACTGATTATAAGTTAACCAAAAATGTATATGTAGCGGTACTCCTGGGCTGCGTGGTTCACCTGTCACCCTGCCCAGCCTGTCACACTTTTCACAGATGCCCAGAGTCATAAAACCAGTCCGTGCACTTTGTTTTTTTTTTTTGTTTTTTTTTGTTATTTGAGAGGATTTAACTTGGATGGGAATTGGGAAATATGGGATGCCCAGTAGATTGCAAAAAGAACGTTGTTGGGACAAATGCGAGGAGGACTCCCACTATGTCAACGTCCAAATACTATACAAGAGGATTGAGGGGGTGAAAAACCTCCCTCAAAATATAAGGCGGACTTTGCGGGCATAACACGAGATATTTATTACAAAAATGGTTAAAAACAACATGTAATAAACAGTGCACCCTATAGCTCAAAACAGAATCAACAGATACCCAATATAGCAGTCATGGAGGTATGGAATCTTTATGGGGTAGATAGAAAGATCCATAGTGGTGTGTAAACAGTAGAATACTTATATCAAGAGATTGTAATGTCCATAAATTCCTCCAGGCTTGCTTGTCAATACGTTTCACAATTTATTGGTTTCCTCAAGATATACTGGGTAGGTGCTGGTGGATCTTGAGAGCAGAGGTAGGGTAACCACAGACAGACAGATTAAAAACAAACTTGGGATGCCAGCCCCGGCTCCAGAGGCTAACATATTAGACCTTGGTTTATGTCATACAATCCTTGTCAGGTAAGGATGGAGAGAAGGAAGAGGAGAAGCAACTCTCAATCTTTAACCGGTTTCTGGACCGGCTAACATACATTTACTGCTGCAGAGTGGTCGCATATCGCGAATCACCGTCTCTAAATGGCGGCTCGCGCATGCGCGGCTAGCCGGCGGCGCGCTCACATGCCTGCTGCACTCTCCAGCAGTATGCCCGGGGTTGGGCGGACTTGTTGTCTGCCGGCGAGCCGCGATCGCCTGGCACAGAAGAAAAGCAGGGAACTGCTGATATAAAAACGGCGGTTCCCCGCTCTGTCAATCAGCATGTAAGAGATCTACTGATCCCTGTCACTGGGATCAGTTAGATCTCTTATGCCCCTGGTAGCCCAGCCCCCTCACAGTTAGAACATGCCTAGGGAACACAGTTAACGCCTAGATCACCCCCTGCAGGTTAACCCCTTTCCTGCCAGTGACATTTATACAGTAATCAGTGGATATTTAAATGTCTGATTGCTGTATAAATGACATTGGTCCCAAAAAAGTATAAAAAATGTCCGTTGCAATATTGCAGTCCCAATCACAGATCGCTGCCATTACTAGTAAAAGAAAAAAAAATAGTAAAAAAGGCCATAAATCAATTCTCATGGTTTGTAAATGCGGCCACTTTTGCGCAAACCAATCAATAAAATGCAGATCGCGATTTTTTTTTACCACAAATATGAGGAAGAATATATATCGGTCAAAACTGATGAATAAATTTGTTTTTTTATTTTTTTTTTATATCTATTTTAGCAAAAAGTAAAAAAAATTTTTTCTTCAAAAGTGTCGCTCTTTTTTTGTTTATAGCGGTGATCAGAAGTGACGCAGAGGTGATCAAATACCACTAAAAGAAAGCTCTATTTGTGGGGGAAAAAGGACGTCAATTTTGTTTGGGTACAATGTCACACGACTGCATAATTGTCAGTTAATGGGACGCAGTGCCGAATCACAAAAAGTGCTCTGGTCTTACAGTGGGAAATCCTTCTGGTCCTTAAGTGGTTAAAGAGCCATCATAACAGTGTGTATTGTTAGTATGGGGAATGTTAATTGTGTATTACGTTTAGGATATACCGTGAGTAGCCCCCTGTTAGTAGGTGTATTGAAGCACAAAACTTGCTTGCAGACTATCACACACTTCCTCCTGCACAATACTTCTCTCAGGCACAGCTAGCACATGGTTAGACCTGACACTGGTTCCAACCAGGCCTTGCAGAGATGCATTTTGCAGTCAGGGACCGCGGGCCCCTATGGTGTAGCAAAAAATGGGAAGTTTTAATGGTAGCTGCACTTGGTGGACTACTGCTCCCAGTCAGTCCTCTTCAGGCCCTGCCAGCCCTCCTGGCTGCAGCTGCCCAACTCCACTACCCATGACACCACAGTCCTTGCTGGCTCTACACCCATTCCAGATTGTCTCTTATTCCAATCTGCTCCAGCATGCCTCCCCAGCGTTCCTGGCTGTGTTTCACTCACTGACACCCGGTGGATCCTTCCTGAAAGACTTTCCCAATAGTACATTCCACTGTCCTCCCTGCTCCTTGTCAGAACCTCCTTGTTGGTTTTAATAAGGATTCCTTCCACTCCCGAGCTCCAGACCCAAGTTCACCCAGACAGGGGAGATCACTCAAAGGCCACGACGGCTAGTACTTTATCTTTCAGTTCTTCCATCAGACAACTCCTCCCCAGCTGGGCTGACCCAGGGTATTTCAAGAAGGCATGCCCCCCTGCCAATCCAGGTTGGGGATTTGTCAGGGCTCCCCAAACACCCCAGACAGCTCCACCTCTCCTCCCCTCCTTTCTCCTTCTAGAACACTTTAGAAGCATCAGGAAAAGGTCTCAGTGATGCTGCCTGTGAATCACCAGCTGCTACTCTAGGCCACCCCAGCACACACAGATCAAAACAAGCAGGCCTAGCTGCCAGCCAGGCCTGCTTAAATTTACCTGCACTACCAAAAATCCTAACCTCTAGCACCTACCTATGTAGAGGGTGCTACATATACAAGTGGTTTCAGCAAAACCCGGAAGTATGTCAATATTTACTGAATTTGAATAATGATTAGTGTTGATTAATTCCTTTTTTTCTTTCTAGCAATTATTGATAATATATCCCTGCCTCTTTGGGGACCAAATACTTTAAATGGGAGGGGGGGGGGGTGTAGACAGTAGCTGGATATCTATTCCTGCAATCAGGAGACATTGTGTAACTTTTGTTAGGGAGCCGTTTACCTCTAGTGCTGAGCTGGACGCTGAGCTGTTATATCCTAAATGCGGAGATAAAACAAAGCATCTGGGCACATGTAGTCCAAACCAATAGGATTTACCCTCTTGCTGAATCATCAGGAACTACAACTACCAGATGGCTAATAAAGGAAGAACAGACTGCTGGGAGAGTCTATAAGATCAAGGCCTGGCGCGCTCTCTTGGGACCCTGGCCTGAAACTGTGTGCATAGATTCTGTGACAGTGTGTGTTGCAGCCGAGTTGCGGTCTGCATCAGCGGAATCATCCAGCAGATACACAGTGGGGCACCTTCAATTGCTTACAAGGGCTAGCTGAAGATCAACTGGATTGTCTCACAGTAATACAGGACTACTTCACACCCTCTTCCCCACTGAAGGGATTGGTTTCTACTGAGCTCAAAGAGCTACAATTTACCTAGAACTCTCTGAAAGAGCAGGTTAAGTTTCAATACCATTGATTACCACTAAAGGTTCTGACATTGTATTTACTGTCCTGCATCTATGTGTTGAGGAGCAGAAGAGAGGGGTCTGACACAGATAGGAGCTATATAGGAGCCATTCCTCTGCCCTCCTGTTTCCCATTCACATAGGCATATTATGTGTATTGCTTTATACAAAGATTGTATTCTTCCCTGTTGATTGTTTACCATTGATATGTGACTGTCATTTAGTTATTGACAACAGTCCTTTATGAGATACCATTCTAAAACGTAACTCTGTGTTGTTTTCATTCAACTGCTTCCATTTCACTAAGTAAACAAGCTAATTGGTTTAACCAATGTTGGTTTACCTATTTCATTGTTATCATTACTAGAGAGAAAATGTCTGAATCCAGGGGGTCAGAGGTGGCGGAGGACTTGCAGGGTCAGGGCAACCATTTGAGGGTAGCGCTACATGTGTAATATAATTATCTCCTATGATGGTAACCATCACCCAGTGGCCATAATGTGGTATTTGGTTTTAAAAACGTTAGGAAAAAAAACGCATTATGTATTAGAAGGAGATTAAAGCATTTGTTAACACCCCCCCCCCCCAAAAAAAAATGCTGCTCCTGTCCCTTTAATGTGCAACTAGCAGCATGGTGCTTTTGCTTTTTAAATTCTCCCTCTGTATCCCCTAAAATACCTGTTTAATAATGACAGGTCATGACTGCTGACTCCCCTATCATATTAGCTGATCCTGACTGAGAGTCTGTGGTCTGTGCAGTCTGTCACTAGCAGCTCTCCTATTCTCCTCTGCCTGTCTTCAACTCCCTCCTCCTCCCCCTCCCTCTCCCTGTCAGTACGTAGAGTCTCTTCTTTGCTCTCATAATTAACTTTTAAATCCCCTATACCCTCTGTATTAGAACAAGAAGTTTGCCTGAATCCGTGTTATATCATACATTTTCTTATCTGTATAGATAACACTCTTCCTACACACGGCTCTCTCCTCTCCTCTCCAGCTGACCTCAGCAGCAGTGCTCGGCCCCTCCCTCAGGAACTCTTTGTTGAGCAGAGGAGAGAGAAAAACGAAAACTGATCCTAGAAAGGCTGTGTCTTATCTATACAGATAAGTATATACAGTATCTTACAAAAGTGAGTGCACCCTTCACATTTTTGTAAATATTTTATTATATCTTTTCATGTGACAACACTGAAGAAATTACACTTTGCTACAATGTAAAGTAGTGAGTGTACAGCTTGTATAACAGTGTAAATTTGCTGTCCCCTCAAAATAACTCAACACACAGCCATTAATGTCTAAACTGCTAGCAACAAAAGTGAGTACACCCCTAAGTAAAAATGTCCAAACTGGGCCCAATTAGCCATTTTTCCTCCCTGGTGTCATGGGACTCGTTAGTGTTACAAGGTCTCAGGTGTGAATGGGGAGCAGGTGTGTTAAATTTGGTGTTATTGCTCTCACTCTCTCATACTGGTCACTGGAAGTTCAACATGGTACCTCATGGCAAAGAACTCTCTGAGGATCTGAAAAAAAGAATTGTTGCTCTACATAAAGATGGCCTAGGCTATAAGAAGATTGCTAAGACTCTGTAACTGAGCTGCAGCACGGTGGTCAAGACCATACAGCGGTTTAACAGGACCGGAACAGAACCCCAAATCCACCTCCACATTGACCACTGGCTTGCTAAAGAAAGTGAGGGAAAAGGTGATGGACTGGCCAAGCATGTCTGCAGACCTAAATCCTATTGAGCGTCTTTGGGGCATCCTCAAGCGGAAGGTGGAGGAGCGCAAGGTCTGCCAGCTCCGTGATGTCATCATGGAGGAGTAGAAGAGGATTCCAGTGGCAACCTGTGAAGCTCTGGTGAACTCCATGCCCAAAAGGGTTAAGGCAGTGCTAGAAAAAAATGGTAGCCAAACAAAATATTGACATATTGGGCCCGATTTGGACATTTTCACTTAGGGGTGTACTCACTATTGTTGCCAGCAGTTTAGACATTAATGACTGTGTGTTGAGTTATTTTGAGGGGACAGCAAATTTACACTGTTATACAAGCTGTACACTCACTACTTTACATGGTAGCAAAGTGTCATTTCTTCAGTGTTGTCACATGAAAAGATATAATAAAATATTTACAAAAATGTGAGGGGTGTACTCACTTTTTTGAGATACTGTATATGTTATAACACAGTCACAGGGGAACTTATTGTGCTAATACAGTGGGAATGGGAGTATTTATTACAAGTGGCTTAACAACCACTTTAAGATCATAGGAGATAATTATATAGCACCAAATTTGGCAAGTTTCATTGAAGCTATGCGGAAATGTGCCACATTCATTAATTGAGCTTTTTATACATAAGTAAATAGTATGTATGAACTGACCTAAATCCAGAATTAATCATGCATTATGAGTAGCTATGAAGCTAGAGCTCCTTTTCTCTAGGTATAATTACAGGTTGCCTGTGCCAGATGTCTCAGACGTTTGTATGCAAATGACTTTTATGTGTAATGATGTCTTTAATTAATTTTACCTGACAGAATTTTATTATGCCAGAATATTCCTCCTTTGGCTAGTAAAAATTCCTAATAATTGTTGCTGTGAATCTACAGGTAGAAGCTTACAGTGGAGTGGCAGATAATGCTGTGACAGAAATAATTATCTACATGTCATATGAACAACGCAGGACAAAAAAGAGCTCTCAAATCAGAAAGCATGTTAAAATACATAAAATATAATTCCACTGAACAATTGCTTTATTAATTACAAAATACAAAAATCCTATGCTAGACAAATTTAAAGCAGCTATATGGCCTTGCAACCGAACAAGACTCCATGTGATTCAAATCAATCAAAAAGGAAGATTGGATCTCTCCCTATGTAAGGCCCCATTCACACAGGGGCGACTGTCGCTCCGACTTGAGTAGCTTCAAGTCGCCCCAGGTCGCTTGACATCTGAAATCCCATTGAAATGAATGGGAGCCGTCTTAATGTACGCTACTAAGTCGCTCCGACTTCAGAAAAAAGTTCCTGCGCGACTCAAGGCAAATTCTATCCGACTTGTGCCCATAGAAATTAATGGAAGTCGCCTCCAAGTCGGATCCCCATGTTAATGCAAGCGACTTTCCAGGAAACAGAATTTGGATTTTCCCAGGTGCCCCTGTATTTACCCAGGTACTCCCTGTAATCTTACCCAGGCGCCCCCTCTGGAAAAGACATCTACTACCTGTGTGTCAGCTATGTCTAAAAAAAGAGCAAAACGGCTTTTCCAAAGACAGCCTTTGGATAATGAGATGCTCATCCATCTCTGCAGAGAGCGACCAGCACTATGGGATACTAGGGATCCCAGTTATAAGGACCAAAGTAAAAGAGACATTGCCTGGCTTGAAATCTGCAGACTGTCTTTTGAGGCCTGGGATTCCTTATCCCCTGATGACCGTACCGAAAAATGTAAGTGTCCATTTTCTTACTTTTCATATTAATATTAATGTTCATTTTATTTTGTAATGTTTTAACTACTTCAGCCCCGGAAGGATTTCACACTTTAGGACTAGAGCACTTTTTTGGATTCGTCGCTGCATCGCTTTAACTGACAATTGCGCGGTCGTGCGACGTTGTACCCAAACAAAATTTGCGACCTTTTTTTGCGACAAATAGATCTTTCTTTTGGTGGTATTTGCTCACCTCTGCATCATTTCTGATCACTGCTATAAACCAAAGCAGAGTGACAATTTGTAACAAAATTTCACATTTGTCACTTTTCGCTAAAATACAAAGCCAAAAAAAAAATATATATTTTTGTTAACATAGTATTTGGCCAATTTATATTCTTCCTCATATTTCTGGTCCAAAAAATCGCAAACGTCGTTTATTGATTTGTTTGTGCAAAAGTTGGTGCGTACGTCGCTGCTTAGGTTTTTTCACGAGATCAGGATTTCACACT
>BLSH010066234.1:1623835-1639827 GCA_018402905.1 Glandirana rugosa
AATTTGTACTAGTAATGACGGCGATCTGCGATAACGAGCCACTCTGTCGCCGTCAGACTGTGGTCAGCAGTTGGCAAGTGGTTAAATGTGATTAGTCTGTCCCCAAATGTAGAGCACGCATAACCCCTGTTATTACCCACTTTTTCACTAACCCTAACCATGTAGTTCGACATGTTATGTCTATGTTGTTGAATTACCTTATTTTACTAACTTATACAATGCTAAAAATATTAAATGGATTTTGGTCACATTTGTGTTTTGCAGTAACAGCAATTCAGACCCGTTGGAAGGGGTTGCGGGACTGTTACAAAAGGGATCTGAGAAAGATCAGGGAAGCAGCGAGAAGTGGTGCAGGAGGAACACATTTCAAACCATATAGCCATGCTGCGGATTTAGAATTCCTAAGACCAATTATGGAATTGAGAGAGTGAGTATTGTCATATTACACAAATTTGTACTACACTATGATTATAAAAATGTAATACATTTTAATATATGTTCATTGTAGAACTCAAGCCAGTTGGGAGGAACGTGAGGGAAGACGTGAGGAGCAATGCCGGATGACCATGTCACATGCCCAGGATGTCCAGGGTGATGTGGAGGTAGAGGATTCTGAGGCAGACAATAATCCAGCTTCTGCCCCCCACCCGTCCGCTAATGAAGAAGAGCCAGGGCCAAGCCAAGTTCCACCAAGACGGAGACCAGCTAGAGGGGGACGTAGTGAAAATATGACCAAGTTTGCTAGTTTGATGGAAAAATTAGATAAAAGGATGGAAAAGTATGAATCCAATGACCATCTTTTTGGAATGATGGTTGGAAACTCCTTACAAAATGTAAGGCCGGAAAGAAAGACAATTGTTAAAAAAACCATCATGGATATATTAGAGGCCAGCAGTGCCACAAATATTGTACCGGCCTTACAAACCCCTAGCTTTGCTCCAGCACCACCATCAGGCCTTTATTACCCCTTGACAAACCCTCCACCTCTCAGAAGCCAACCCTACTATCCGTCGGGCTTTCGCCAGTACTCAGATGAGTATGGGAATGCTTTAAAGCTTTCCAATCCCCCTATACCCTATCCTTCCCCATCCCCAATTCCTTCGACCATTGCCACCTCCAGGCAAAATCAAAGAGGCCCTGAATTTGGTACGGTAAGGCCCAGCACATCCACCAGCAACCCCGATTACCCAGTTTACCACCAATTGTAATGTTAGCTAAACGTTAAAATTGATACACTCATTACTCAGGAGTTATGACACTTTGTTTCTGAATAAAGAATTTTTTTTGTGAAAAACTGCATAATTATATAATTATTCACCAAAATGTTGTCATTTCATTATTTCATTGCAATGTTTGTGTGTCATGTTGTCTAATATAGGGCACAGATTAAGGTGGTTTTGGATATTGGAATTGCAGATTCTCCCTTGGAGTTGTTGCTGCACGTGCCATCCATCCCTCTCAGCCATTCCCGTAAGGCGAGCTGACTGTTTTGCTTGGTCAACAACATTAGGGATGCGGAGGAGTGGGTGGCAACGTGTAGGGACCGACATCAGACACTATATGGTATATGGGCCACTTGGAAACATTACACATCCGGTGCCTTGCTAACCCTCCAAGCCATCTTCCTCCATGTCCTCTACACCTCCTCAGCTGGGGATTAATTTAGCTTAATTTAGTACAAGTACTCTGGTCCTAAAGTGGGAAAAACCTTCTGGGGGTGAAGTGCTAAACATACCTTATGTAAAATAATTATTCATTCAAAATCTTCACACAAAACAACAAAAATTTATTTGATATACTATGTGCTAGCAACTGCATGAAAAATAAACTCAAGAAATTGCAGCCATTTGCCACTCGATTGCACCAGCCAGTGAAATGAAATATTTCGCAAATTGGTCGCGAATAGTGCCACCCTCACAGGTTCCCCGAGTACCACTGAGGTGAGCATCTTCCAGGTTATGCGTGATTGATTCTTCAAAGCGATACCCATCACGTAGTCTGACAAAATTATGGAGCACGCATGCTGCTTTCACAGCAGTAATAGCATTTTCAATATTCAAGGAAATTGGCGTGTGTAAAACACGCCATTTATTTGCAAGGATACCAAAAGAGCATTCCACCACTCTTCTTGCCCTTGACAGGCGATAATTGAATACTCTCTTCTGAGTATTCAAATTCCTGTTTGAATATGGCCTCATCAGGTGCTCCCCCAATGCAAAGGCTTCATCACCGATGAACACATACGGTAGGGGTGGTTCGGTTGTGCCCGGTAGAGGAGTGTTCTCTGGAAGGTCTAGGGCATTTGTAGTAAGTCGTTGCCCAAATGAAGAATTCAAAAAGATACGGGAATCCGAGCTGCTTCCGTATGACCCTACATCTATGTAGGAAAAACAATAATTTGCGTCGGCAACAGCAAGAAGCACAAAGGAGCAGTATTTTTTATAATTAAAAAACATGCTCCCACTACCAAAAGGCTTAACAACACGGATGTGCTTCCCATCAATGGCCCCTACACAATTGGGGAAATTGCAACGTGCCTCAAATCTGGTAGCTATATCCCGCCACTCCTCCTGTGTAGGCCTTTTCATCACAAGCCCGTGGAGTACATTCCATAGGACTTGGCAAGTGTCTCTAATGATATAGCTCACAGTTGATATGCCCACCATGAACTCATAATGAAGGCTGACCAATGAATGACCAGTTGCCAGGAATCTGAAAGACAAACAACATATTTTATTATGTTTATTTTTTTGGGGGACAGTAGTTCTTCAGACACGATAGAAGGGCCTACGGGACTGCTACAGGCGGGACTTATAAAAAAATAAAAAATAAAAAACCGACCAGTGGCTCAGGGGCAAAGAAATTACTATATTGCCAAAAATAGGGTTTACCTTAGCGTGATAATTAGACGCTGAGTGGGTGAGATACTCCTCCTGTACGAAGTGTTCTCTCTCTGAAGCTGACTGGACACCAGGCCAAGCAATTCATCAAAACTTAAAAATAGAAATATAAGGCCATACTGTATTCCATATAATACATGCCAGCCATTGGTAGTTACACACACCCTTTGCACAAACCTTCAAAACAAAAGTCTATCAATATTAACCACAAATTAACCCCTTTGGTGCACATGTGCATAAATTGAACTACAGATCTACCTACGCTGCCAAAAAAAGTTGGATCTTTTTGGATCATATCAACGCTTTGCACATAACATAACCTTATTGCATACGTAATTACCTGGACAGGGACATCCGTGAATAGTTAAAAAATTTGTCCTCGTGAGCTCTGAGCTTCTCAAACATAGCCCAGAACTGGCCTCTGGTATCACGATTGGAGATGATCGGATGGATCCAATACCGACGTCGTGTCATCCTCCGCTTCCTCTCTTCCTCTTCCTCTTCTAATAAAACTGCCAATCCGGCTGTTATGGTAGCAGACATTATTAGGGGCAAACTCGCCATTTTTAGGAGTCTTTTAAGACAATAGGGAGTCAGTAACAAACACAGGGAACAGGGAAGTGAACAGGGAGGAATGATGTCAATACCTAGATTTATCTGATTGGACACAGGCAAAGTCGCTTGGCATGGAAGTCGCTTTGCAAGTCACGTCAAGTCGCGCTGAAGTCGCAACAAAGTCGCGCTGTGAAGTCGCGCTGACCTTGGCTAGTAAAGTCGCACTGAAGTCGGATCGCCCCTGTGTGAATGCAGCCTTAAAGTCCAAACAGATCTACAATCATGAACTCTGAACAAATTTGCTACTCCATCCCTCGAGCCCCTGGTTTAATCATTAGCCCAGGTTCACACTGGTGCGATTCGGGAACCAGAGCGATTTCAGCACCGGTTCCCACATCACATCTCTCTTGCAGGCAGTTCACACTGCCTTCTGTGAACCGCTGCAGGTGTCAATACAATGTTAAAGACACCTCCAGATTGGTTCACAGATCGCAGTGCGAACTGTAGATTCGGACAGGAATCAGATCGCATGGGTGAGAACACCCATACAATGCGATTTCAGTGCGGGGGAAAAAAAGTCCCTGCACCTTTTCTGTGCAAATCCAATGCAAGTTCAGCCGCATTGTTCAGACATTGCAATGTGAATGCGAATCATATGAAATGTCTGACATTGCACAAATGTGAACCCGGGCTTAAACCCTATACATACCTGTCCTCTCCCTCTACCCCTGCGCTCCCTTTTTATGCACAGCACTGGGCCTCAGACCTCCTCAGGCATCCAGCTAGACTCTGCTGATTGGACTGAAATATGGCGATCTACCAAGTCGTCTACACTGAATATGAATAGTTAGCCTGGAGGCTAACTACAAGGTGCTCACTAGAGGGTACCTAGCCCCTGGAGGATTGTTAAAATTCTCCCAACCTATCCTTTAGGTTGCCTTTGAGGTTGCACGCGGGAACCCATTTGCTTATTTGGAGGTCTTGCCCTATTGTGACAGCTTTCTGGGCTGAGATATTCCATATGCTATTTTGACGTGACAATAGCGCCTGACCTTGTGGTAGAGCTTCTAAATAAGCGACCAACCAACATAACTATCTCACAGCTTAAACTATTGTTCTATGTCACTTCTCTAGGTCACTACTGCATCAAAGCAAACTATAACTAAGGCCTGGAAAACCCCCAATCTCTGCCTCCTTGAGGTAAAACATAGGATAACCTAATCCACGATTCATAGCAAAATAGAAGCCACGTTGCTTCCATTTACCATAGGACGTTGATCAGTCCTTGCTGAACCTTGACCCAGACTCATGTTTATACCAAAAGAAGGTCGACCGCACTCAAATCTTCAGAAATTATGTGAACTATTTTTAATGAAATCTGCAAAAAAGGACATCACAGGCCCAAGATACAAGATGGCAGTAACATGGTTAATGTGTTTCATGCAGAGTGCGCTTAATCATAATGCAGGGTTATGACTAAGCGCACCCTGCATGAAATGCGTTAACCATGTTGCTACCATCTTGTATCTTGGGTCTGTGATATCTTTTTTTATGGATTTTATTAATAAAAGCTCACATTTTTTCTGAAGATTGGAGTGTGGCCAACCTTCTTTTGGTATTTACTTGCTACACTCAGGTCGCAGACTGGGCCAGAACCCTGTTATTCAGAAAAGGGCATTATATATTATGTTTCACCTGGAGTGGTGTCTGCTTTTCTACTGCTAATCGTTTAGACTCATGTTTATGCCAAGCAGCTCCTTTAGTCGTCAGCTTGCCCGTTCCGGCTACTACTGGACCCCCTGTTCTTGCTCTCTCCATTTTTCTTATCTCTTTGTTTCTTTACCCCATTGACTGTTTTCTCACACTGTGTGAATTCAATAGAAAGTTTTGCACTTCCAGTACTGTGGAGCTCTTAAGTGAGGTTATTTCCACCAGCCACGGTTCTCAACAAAAGATGTGCATGATTATCTCCTTTGTTCAGCTCTGCTCTTTAGTGCTATTTTGTTTGTGTATTCTTACTCGTAATTATTTTTTTTATTTTTTTTATAGCACTACCACTTGAATGGCAAACTGTATTGTTCTGTCAGTCTCTATGTTCAATAAACATACTGAGCAATAAAAATGAAAAGAATGAACAGGAAGAACCACTCTAAATAAATATCAGTAATTCTCCAAATTAGAGAATACACCCCAGCACATCACAGGTTTATAGATGAATTTTGCGTGGAAATGCCTTAAAATTTCTTGGAGAAAATACAATTCTCGATCACATGCATATTTTGTTTTTTCAGTGACACCAATAGGTTTTGAAAGCTCAGTGGGTGCACTTAGTGGTTATCAAGGCTAGGTAGGGTGGAGTCAGTAAGCCACAGGTTTGGGGGTTTAAGTTGTCCTGTCAAGTCATATTGATAAAGGACAGGGATTCAATACCTGCTAGGTCCTTTTGGAGGAATGCAATTTTCAGTTTGAGTTTGAGGAGGATATCCAGATAAAAGATCCTATATCCGTATGTCTGTATGAGCTGAGATGCATATAAGCAGCTTGTATGGGTTTGTTTACATCTCCCCAGCTCATCAATGACTTAAATGGTGGTGGCTGCACAGGGGAAGAATGATCTCGGCCCTGAAGTGATTGTAAACATTTGTTTTTTTTTAACAAATATGCCTATACTTATCTGCTCTGTGAAGTGGTTCTACACAGACCAGCCCTGATCCTCCTCTTCTGGGGTACCCCACCAGTGCTCCACTCCCCCCCCCTTCATGGGGTGCCCCCACGGTAAGCCACTTTTGATGGGGGCACCTGTGCCGGCTCGCTCCTGAGTTCATTGACACAGACAGCGAGACTTGGCCCCGCACCCCGCTCCCATGTCACAGCTTTTGATTGACAGCAGCAGGAGCCAATGGCTCCTGCTGCTGTAATTCTGTCCAATGAGGAGAGTGCTGTGCTTGTACTCATCGCTGGATCAGATCGGGTTCAGGTAAGAAATGGGGGGGGGTCTGAAAAACCTTAAGACTTTACAACCACTTTAAGTTGGAGTCGTTCTGCACCAGATGCTGCCTACACATGATTCACAGTATATTCACATCTCCTCCCTCACGCATGCAAATGTATTGCATTCTGAATTAACCACTTAATCTCTGGAAGATTTACTCATCTTCATGACCAGGCCTTTTTTTGTGATACAACACTGCGTAAACCACTTCAGCCCCGGAAGGATTTCCCACTTTAGGACCAGAGCACTTTTTGCGATTCGGCACTGCTTTGCTTTAACTGACAATTGCGCGGTCGTGCGACGTTGTACCCAAAAGAAACTGGCATCCTTTTTTCCCCACAATTAGAGCTTTCTTTTGGTGGTGTTTGCTCACCCCTGCGTCACTTCTGATTCTGATTTATGCACTTGTCTTATTTCGTTTTGATGCATATTGCACATTTTCTGTCAATTCAATAAACCTCATTTCACTACTGAAATATTACTGTGTCCTTCAGTTATTTGATAGCTCAAAATGAAATTGCTGATCCAAACACCCAAATATTTATAAATGACAATCATGGAAATTGTCAGGGGTTCCTAAACTTTTGCATACAACTGTATATACTTCCTCATATTTTTTGTAAAAAAAAAAAAAAATTCGCAATCGGCGTATATTGATTGGTTTGCACAAAAGTTGCCGCGTTTACAAACCATGAGAATTAATTTATGGGGTTATTTATTTATTTATTTTTACTAGTAATAGCAGAGATCTGCAATTTTTAGCGGTACTGCGACATTGCAGCGGACATGTTGGACACTTGACTTTTTTGGGACCATTGACATTTATACAGTGATCAGTGCTATGAAAATGCACTAATTACTGTGTAAATGACATTGGCAGGGTAGGGGTTAACACTAGGGGGTGATCAAAGGGTTAACTGTGTTCTCTGGGATGGGTTACTAACTGTGTGGGGGCTGGGCTGAGTGGGGGGGGGGAGTGATCGCTGCTCCCATATACAGGAAGCATAAGATCACTCTCCTTCTCTCCTGTCAAACCGGAGATCTGTGTGATTACACACACGGAGCCCATTCTCTCACTGCGGGGGAGGGGTCGCGGGTAGCCAGTGGACATCGAGTCCACCCTACCTGCTCCCTGGCTCCCCCTCTACACAGTAAACGCACCTCCAGCAGCGCGCACTCACGTTCTGCGATCTCGCAGCCACTGTCAGGTGACGCCGATATGCGATATCGAGCCATGTTGCCGCCGTCAATCCACGGCGGGCGATCAGCAACTGTTTAATTTAACTGACAATTGCACCTTCATGAGACACTGTACCCAAACACAATTGATGTCCTTTTTTCCCACAAATAGAGCTTTCTTTCTGTGGCATTTGATCACTACTGCATTTTTTTATTTTACAAAAAACAAAAAAGACAGTCAATTTTGGAAAAGAACACAATATTTTTTAGTATTAATTCTTAATATTCTGCTTTAAAACATATCCAATAAAAAATGTAAAATAATCAAATTACTTGATAAATGTAGGCCAATATGTATTGCACTACATGTTTTTGGTAAAAAAAATCCTATTAAGCTTATATTGATTGATTTGCACAAAAGTTATAGCATCCTCAAACTATGGGATATACAGTATCTCACAAAAGTGAGTACACCCCTCCCATTTTTGTAAATATTTTATTATAGCTTTTCCTGTGACAACACTGAAGAAATGACACTTTGCTTCAATGTAAAGTAGTGAGCGTACAGCTTGTATAAGAGTGTAAATTTGCTGTCCCCTCAAAATAACTCAACACACAGCCATTAATGTCTAAACTGCTGGCAACAAAAGTGAGTACACCCCAAGTGAAAATGTCCAAATTGGGTCCATCTTCCCTCCCCAGTGTCATGTGATTCATTAGTGTTTCAAGGCCTCAGGTGTGAATGGGGAGCAGGTGTGTTAAATTTGGTGTTATTGTTCTATTGTTATGTGTGCCTAGCCAGTGTTTTAGTGTAAACAGTGTGCTGCTTTCATTAAGGCAAGTAATGGATTTTATTCTCTGCTTCCCTGCTGACAGGACAGGGCTCTGCTTTGTTTACATAGGCAGGGCTCTGTCCTGTGAAAATTCTGGAAGATTGGTGGGTGCCGGCAGTAATACATTGGATGGCACCTACTGATCGACATCTGATGTGTTTAATCACAGCATGGCCGGGCTACTGGCGGCGTGCGTGCCCTCTACCCAGAGATTCCAGATCACGTACTAGATATATCTATGTTATACGGTCCGCAAGCGGTTAAATATGGTCAAAATCACCATCGTGACTGTAGATGCAATTTTTTTCTAGTTTTGGTTTATGCAGCTAAATGCTGTGCAGCAAAATGAACCTCTGTGGATGGGCTTATAGCATAAAATACTGCTGCAGTCAGAACCATATAAAACTGTATACAGTACAGTGCATTTTACACCCATGTGAATGAGCCTTTCATGATAATACTTGAAAATTATAACCCAGCATTAACCATAATATTTTAGCCTATAAGTCTATATATTTTAGCACAAGAATTATTTGCCACCTTCTAAGCTAGAGAACCCATCCCTTCCTTCCCCAGCCACAATAGTACATAGAATATGCATCAAGTATAAAAGTGAATGTTTGGGACGGAAGAGGCAGACTATATAAGCGTTATATTATTGCAGAGTTTTGTACAGCCAGCGCTGAGCCTGCCCTCTACCCAATAGGAAGGCACACAAAATGTGGACTGAATGGATTGTGGAAGGTGTAGGTCTGTCAGACTGAGCTGGCTTGGTGAGCTGGAAGGAGTAAACACTGGGTCAAAGAGGAGAGGTAGTTCCTTGCTGTTTGTGAGTGTGGAGGCTGTTTCTGAGAGGCCTGTATGCATGTTTGGCTGCTCGTAGACTGCTCACTGCTTTACGCAAGAAGGAGAGGCACAGCATTAGAAAGTGCTATGGATGCTGATAGAGCTTGCTGCTTGATCAAGGGGGAAGGACACTGCAGACACAGACCGGTCGTGTTTCCCCCATTATACAGACAGGAACAACAAGAAGTTATTGTATGGCCACTGGTAAAATCCACATGACACTTTGACAAAAGTGGGACAGTGTTGCCTGTGAGTATCACAGATCCAGTGACATTGACAGTGCTTAAAGGAATCAGAGTCAGTGTCATCTGCAATGCTTGAAGGGACATTATCCTGAGTGCTCCGACATAACAGTTAACAACGAGCTGGTCAGAGTATAGTACAGATTGCTGAACTGTGAGAGTGACATCAGTTTACTAAGTTAGATTGCCCCAATATAAGGGTTAGGAGAAGTTACTCTCAACACTCATTGCTTGTTTTGCAGTATGAGTGTCAGAGTGCATGGTGCTATTTGCAGAGTCTTGAGCACAGGAACAGGGGACCCACTACATCCTTCGAGCTACAATACATTAAGCATTGATACTGGCTTATACAGACATGCCAGTCCATTGTGAACTACCTGGCATAAAAATACAGCTACTGTTTTAACTGACTGGGTAATACATTGTTCAAAAAGACAGTAAGACAGCCCATAGATGATTCAATATTCTTTCCTTCTACCACAGACACTTTCAGAATATATACTTATGAACCGGAAACAACTGCTGATGACTTTTTAGCACCCTTGTCTTAGCAAATTTAGTCTTTGATCCACTGATTTCTGTCCTAAGTCTGAGTCTAATGTGCTGTCTCTCTCTTCAATAGGTGGCACTGCTGCCTTTGGCATTAGGATGATAGATTACAATGCATTCAGGTTATGAGTAAATATGTTGTCTCAGCCAATTAACAGGAGTTTCTTTGACCGTTGAGCATGCTGGGATAGTCTATTTATTCGGCAGAAGTCAGGAGATGGGGGTTCTTTTCACATGTGTGGAGCAACAGCTGAGGGTTAGGCCTGAAGTCTGAGGCCTAGCCAGGTGTGTAGAGGCTCAGCCCGATGGCAAAGGAGAAGCAGTTGTCACAAAGGGACAACTCCTGTTACCAGAAGCAAGTACAGAAGGGATGAAGTTCTGAAGGAGTACTAGAGCAGACACTTCACCAGCCAGGGAAATCTTCAGTAGAGACTCATCCAGGAATACAACGGGTAGCTGTGAGTAAAGCTTGAAGGAGTACGGTGGGTAGCTAAGTAAAGTTTGAAGATAAGTAAGGCGGTTAGCTGTGAGTCAAGCCAGAGGGATCCAGCGGGCAGCTGAAAATCCAGGAACCCAGCGGGTAGCGTAGGTGCAGCTTGAAGAATACAACGGGTAGCTGTGAGAAGAGCTCAGGGGATCCAGCAGGTAGCTGGGAGTACAAGAAGTCTAGTGAAAGACTGTGAGCTAAGCTTGAAGACCTACAGTGGGATACTGTGAGTGAAGTGTTGCTATAGGAGACAGCAGCTGCTACAAAATACAGATTGCTGCATTCATCTTAAAGGCCCCTTTTCTGTATTGCTGTCTGCCTAGTTCTATTTTTGTCTGTGGGGTCTGCCCATTTGCTATTGCATTTGCCTAAGGGTGTCCTGTGCCCTAACCCTCTCCTTCTTGCTGTTAAGAGAAATAAAGCTCTCTTTGTTTATTTTTAAAAGTGACTGGCACTCATAATTCCACCTTACACTACATCCACTATGCTTAGTAACCTGCACCTTGAGGAGGAATGTCAACTCTCCCTGGCTCTGGAGGTCACCATCAGGCATCTAGTGGTTGGGGAGACCTCTACATATTGGAACCCAACGTAAGCCTTGATGTCATTTTTGCTGTGGTCACCCCAGGCAACAGATTGCAACTACTTAGAGGTTTCATCTGGCTCCATGGGAAAGTGGCAAGTAACATCTTTATTCCTCAGAGACTGTGTTATTATCCATCTAAATTATGTGGGGAAGTACCAACGTGTCTTTTTGCTCTTGTGAGAGTGTGAGTATGGTCTTTTGCCAGTGCTGCAGCAGTTAAGGCAGACTCCAGAAATGTTTTGGCATGCTGCTGGAGAAAAGAGGCGGGCGCTGAAGTTCCTGAAAAACACGTGAACCAATCCATTGGCAGGGGGAGGGGATGCCCCTCTGCAGAGGAGGAGAAGGAGACACTGCTGTGCTCACCGCAATTACCAGGTGCACGCGTTGAAATATTGTTACCCCAAGAGGAGAGTATGGTGCAGTTTGGAGCCTCAATGTTGGACTGGAAAGTCTATGTACCGGGCATCGGTCCTGGGCCAGGCGGGCTGAAGGATGTCCTTACTGATACCGACGTGCAGTATGTACCGAAAGGTAGCCTAGCTCTTTACACAATGAGTGGCTATGAAGCAATTGGGCTGTTGTGTGCCAAGTGTTCCGGCCTAGCCACAAATGTTTGGGCCTTGATTACTTGTGGGCACTGCGGGCAGCCACTACTAGAGGTGGTCTCGCCAGCCCTACCCCCACGGGCACTACGAGTGAATTGGAACAAGTGTGTTGCCCTTCCTGTTCAAGACATCCCTTTGAACACTGCTGCTGTCACCCTGCTTGCTGAAGTGGCTGCTCCTTCAGTTATCGTGACCGCTCCAGAGCCAGTCATCCCAGTGATCTCCTGGGGCCGCGGTCTGGGCCATCTGCATTCCCTGATGATAGAACCTCCCCTCTTCTGGGGAAAAGACAACTGAACCCGCAAAGCCTGATGTAAGTGAAGTCAGTGTACCTGAGGGGACTGTAAAACCTGTAGCCACGAAGGGAGCAGGGTTCGGAAAGTCTGCTGCTGCATGCTCAAAGTTTAATCTGCTCCCAGTTGAAGAGTATTCAATTGAATCAGACTCCAATATTATGTCTGATCGGATCTCTGAACTCTTTTCTAATATTATGTCTTGGCCTGAGAGATGGTCTGAAAGTGATGCTGAGCAACAGTGTGAGCCTGCAGAGGAGGAAGTTCTCTCTGCTGTCCAAACCTCCAGCATTAAGCCTGAGCTGTCTGTATCTACATCTCCTGTCCTTTGTCCTGCAAGTTCTCTAGAAGAGGAGTGGTGGGCGCACTGTGTTAAAACCCCTAAAGCTAAGGGGCCTGTGCCCTCTTTATCCACAAGTGCATCTCAAAAGCCTGAAAAAATTGCAGGGTATCGTGTTAAATGTGCTGTAGATACACAGGTCTTAGCCGGTTTTGGAGATCCTAAACTTTTGCCGAGACCATCCAAGTTGCAAAGGATTGTTATGAGAAAAGTGGCCGAGGAGTATGGCTACTTGTACCCATATATGTCAGAAAGTCTGGAAGCTGAAATTTAACGTAAACAGGCACAGTGGGTAGATTCTGCTATTCGGTATTACCTGAAAATTCCTGATCATAGTGATATAAAGAAGTTGTCGCTTAGACATGACGGAAAGTATACAAATGTTCTACAAACTTGAGACTACGGTCATCATATCTACTTAGATTGTTGTTATTCACAGGCCCAGTCAAGCAGATGTGCAACACTACATTACTACTATCGGAGTCACTGGAAAGCCTGTTCAATTACATGATCCTCCTTACCATTGGTAACGTCATCTAACTATTGAAAGCTTGTGTCAAATCAGCGTGGAACACAGCAATGTGCTTAGTTCAGCTGTGTCAGTTCCACTGGAAGCTGCTCTGCATTGGAAAATGTTGATGTGGGGACACTCCTGTCTGTGCTGCTTGCTGCTGGACTGTGCTCCTGATACCAGCAGTTGCAGGGGGTGTCCTAAAAAGGGGCATGCTGGCCTGTTGCCCTGGAATTGCCAGTATGCTTCACTCTGAAAAGTGATATACTGATCTGCTGCCCTGGATTGTCAGCATGTCTTGTTCTTCACATGTGAGGTAAAGTGATCTCAGTCCCCGGTTGTGTTAAAGAAAGGCTGAGATATGTTTAAAGTGCAAGGGGGACTTTGTTGCTCCGGAAGATGGAAAATGTCTTCATGATTACAGTCCCTTGCAGGTTTGTGTGGCTAAAAGTGCTTGTTTGAAGATAGCCACCCACACAGTTCCAGTGTTGTCCCTGAGAAGAAGGGAACTTACTAGAAAGTTTGCCTGACCATGTATTTTGCATTTCAAGGAAAGTGCCTATTGGACTTTGGGGCTCTAAGGACAGTGGGATGTTAAGTTAGATAGGTAGGCTGTGCTGTGGCAAAGGGGCAAATCTTTACCTTCAATTCGGATTTCATGGACTGAAATGTCTATATGTGGACTGTTCTCTCTCTTCACTGACCACTAGATGGCGTTAGTGTTCCACACTGAGTGAGTCCTGAGTTCTTGCTTCAATATGTTTCAACAAAGGTTTCTAAGTGAATTTTATTTTCAGATATGCTAAAATTCTATGGAAAAAAGGTGTCACTCTTGCGGGAGTGGGACCCCGTTTTCACCAGTAAATATTTCTAGGTACAGTTCTTTGATAGAAGTATATATATACCGTATATATATATATATATATATATATATATATATATATACTAAGACATATTACTGTGTTTGCTTTGCACCCCTTTTGTTGCTCTTGGCTGAGGGTAGACAAAAGCTCCACCAATATATATAACGGTTTATTCTGCACTAGTATTGCTATAATGGTAGGATGTACTATAGTGTGTTGTTAAAATGTCGTATTTTCCATATTTCATGCTTTACTATTTTTCAGGTGTTCCTGCACCCATTTGCATCTTCCTCGGCTGAGGAGAGACAATGTCTTCAATTTGTATAAAAATGCTCATTTTCTCCTACTTATCATGTAAATATTATATAGTTAGGATATAAGGTTCTTGCTTATTGCATTTTTCACATACCCTCGGGTGGTAAATTGTAAAGTTATTCTCACCATTGTCATATGGAATTCCCTGATGAAGTCACGTGATGTGACGTAACTAGTAGGGAGTGGCCTGATGATACAGGATACTGGAAGTGAAGTGAGAGGCGGAGGACGCTGTGTTTTTTCCTTTTAACTGCTCTTTTTTATTGGTTGATGTAAGCATGCATTTGGCACTTTATTAAAGATCTGTCACGGTCCTGGTGGTGGAGTCTGTCTTGTGTAGGGAACAACTGGTCTTGCGCACCCGAATCAAGGACCCCTGGTAGAGCAGACAGAAGTCCAAGAGTGTGGGATGGCATGAGGGCTGGATGGTCACTGGTGATGATGTGATGATCCAGGTGGTCGTGCTGATCAGAGGGATGGTCATGCAAGCTGGGTCGGCAATGAGCAGGCAGTGCGGTACAGATGGGTCAGGCAGAAGAGTGGTCAAGTCCAAGCAAGGTTCATGATCAGGCGGGCAGCAGAAGTACCGAGGGAGCAGACAATCGGAGGGTCGTGGAAAGCCGGACCCCGGCTTTCCATGACCCTCCGATTGTCTGCTCCCTTGGTGCAGGCAGCGTATAAACAATTTAGATCAGGCCAGGTCAAATAGGAAGCATTGGAAGTACCGGAACAAAAGGTTGAGCTGGGCCTCACAGGTCACAGACGCTGAAGAACGGACAGCACTTGCTACTTGGAGCAGAGGGTTCAAATAGCGCTGTTTGTTGCCGTTTCCGGCACGGGAGCACGCGGGCGCATGTACGGACATGCGTGAACGTGCACAGGCGCGCACACCACTGTGGAAACGGTCAGAAAGCATCTGGACTGGTGCTTTTCCTAACATTGCCCCCCCAAGGGGCAGCCTCCGGATGCCTTGCCGGGTGCCGCCGTCCCGGTGGTTTCTTTTGAAAGCCTGGATTAATCCAGGTGCGTGGACGTTCCTCTCTGGTTCCCAAGAATTCTTTTCAGGGCCAAACCCTTTCCATTTTATCAGGTACTGGGTAGAACCAGCTCTCCTCCGACAGTCCAAAATGGCTTCCACCTCAAACTCCTCTCCATTTACCAAGATTGGGTCCGGCGGACCTGTCCTCCATCCTGAGAAGGAGTCGGGGACAACAGGTTTCAGTAGTGACACGTGGAAGACCGTATGGATCCGTAAGGAAGGAGGAAGATCCAGTTCAAATGCCCCCTGTTGATTTTCTTCTTAATTGAAAATGGCCCCATGAATCTTGGGCCCAGCTTCTTTGAGGGGCAAGCCAGTTTAAGATTCCTGGTGGATAACCAGACACGATCACCTGGCTGGAACTACCCCAGCCTTCTCTTGTCATCCTTGTTTAGCTCCTGAGTAGTGTTGAGCGAACCCGGACTGTAACGTTCGGGTCCGTACCGAACTTTCGGGTGTCCGTGGCACGGACCCGGACCCGGACATTTCAAAAATCGTTCGGCTTTCAAGCCATGCCTGGGCTTGCAATGTCAGGCCCAAGCGAGTTGTGATGAGTCCTCGATTTGTTCCTACTGTTCTCTTCCGACCCCATCAAGGTCGGTCCACTAGCACAGACCAATAGGTGGTCCTTAGAATTTGACCGAACGGGGAGTTTCTTCGACCCGGGTTCTAAGTACCCCGGTAAAAGTTAATTCTTCTTTTAGTTGTCCCCCGTAAACTTGACCTAGAAGGAGGAAGGAATGCCTAGGTATGCCAGAAGGTGCACAGTGATGACTTTGGACAACAGGGGCTGAGGAAGAGTCCTACCTCCTGTCCAGGCGGCCTGGGTTAGAACCATTTACCTCTCCTCAAACTCC
>BLSH010066234.1:1652244-1666082 GCA_018402905.1 Glandirana rugosa
GATACAGACGTCAGAGACTGGTAGAGGACATGATACAAGATGGTCAGAGACTGCAGACATAGTACAGGAGATGGTCAGAGACTGCAGACATAGTACAGGAGATGGTCAGAGACTGCAGACATGATACAGGAGATGGACAGAGGCTGTGGACATCATACAAGAGATGAACAGAGGCTGTGGACATCATACAGGAGATGGACAGAGGCTGCGACCATCATACAGGAGATGGACAGAGGCTGCAGACAACATATAGGAAATGGGCTTATTTTTTAGTGTCCTCCTCACCCCCTCACAGTAGCTTCCTTCTCTGTCCACCTTCATATTACTTGTCCACATCAGTGTGTCCTCCTCCTGTGCACCTTTTACCTCTTCATAGGGCAGTAGCACATCAGTGTCCTTCTCTGTCCCTGCATGGCTTCACCCCCCCCCCAGTAATGTCCTCCTCTGCCCCCTTTTTGCAATCCCCCCACACTCAGTGTCATGTCACTCTCATCACCCCTCCTCGGGCCCCTCTTCTCCTGTGGCGAATGCACGAGCACCGCCGCGAACGAGTGGACTGGCTTCTATTCAAAAATGGCGCCAGGCGGCTCAATTACGTTACTGCGCATGCGCCGCCCGGCCGTGCGTGTACAAGCATTCTCAAAGCCGGCTGGCTTCGGAGCGGCACATGCGCAGTTGCATGGTCGGCTCACAGACATATTTTTTACGGGCACCGCTGCCCGTAACAAACATTTGCGGGCAGCCCGAAAATGGGCTTATTTTTAGGGGCTGCCCGTAAATTAACGGGCGGTTGACAACACTGTCCAGAAGGCTCATTGACTGTGGCAAACACTAACGGATTTCTACAAAAGTACTGAAGTTCCAGTGGGGTAGCCCTGTGTTCTTGAGGTCCTGGATTCTTTAGCCTGTTTCACCAGAGGTACCCTGGACTTTACTGAAAGGGATGCTGTTTATAATGATAAGAACGAGTAACTGTGTTTAGAACTTTTACTAAAATACTGATTTCCAGATAGAATCTCTGTTGGTATGGGGTCTTATATAGACCATGCTATGCAGCCACAT
Source organism: Glandirana rugosa (assembly GCA_018402905.1). Classification (NCBI taxonomy): domain Eukaryota; kingdom Metazoa; phylum Chordata; class Amphibia; order Anura; family Ranidae; genus Glandirana; species Glandirana rugosa. The sequence continues at coordinate 1,653,307 of BLSH010066234.1, forward strand.
TTTCTCCTGTGAAGAGTCAATGTCTGTCGAGCTTTCATATCCTGTTTTGTATTATTCTGTATTGATTGCATGCTTTTACAATCCTATACCCGTTTTGCATTAATTTTTCTAAATTTTCATCTGTTTAGCAAACTGCAAGTTTCAGTTAAACCCTGTCTGATAATTAGGCCAATTACCTATTATGCTACAGATCATAAATAAGTACAGGGAGAATCTGCATAATAACAGCAAACAGGTACACAAGAGACCTTTAAGAAAGTCGGTTTGACGAAACACCGCGTCAGGGCAAAGCCTGTCTCAGTGGAGACTCGAAGTCTGGAACGCTGCATGGGTGAGGCGACTGGGGCTGTGTCACACTGGGAAGCACGGGGACGCATGCTAGTAGCAGGATTGTTGTAACCTGTGTGGAACAGTGAAGCTCATGTTTTTAAGATGTTTGTGAGTTTTAAATTTTAAATAATTTTACGGTAATGCGCTATGGGAGCTTTTCTTTCTGTTATGTGAGAAATTTCATGACCTGAACAAACGGATCACCTGCAAGCCAAGCTGTATACCATGAGGTATATTATAAATGAAGCTGAATTTGCCAACCTTTAATGCAAGGCAAAAATATCTGGTCATTCCCACTAAGGGGGCTTGTGGTGAAGCACAAAGGGTGTGTTGTAGAAGCTTTAATCTGCATGATTTTTTGTTTGAGAGCTCATAGCAAAAGCTGGCACATACTGTACCTTCTCTGTTGGGACTCGCTCTATTATATACAGTATATATACAGTGGGGAAAATAATTATTTGATCCCCTGCAGATTTTGTAAGTTTGCCCACTTACAAAGAAATGAAGGGTCTATCATTTTTATCATAGGTGTATTTTAAATAATAGAGACAGAATATCAATCAAAAATCCAGAAAAAAACACGATTACAAAATCTTCAGGGGATCGAATAATTATTTCCCCCACTGTTTATACTGTATATAACACACCCCAGGTAGTAGCTACAGATTAAAGGGATTCCCCACTCTTGTACAGACAGGCACACTGAATCTTCTCAAGCACACAGAGTCAGAAAACAGGGTTAACAACTTGGATAGGGATGGGAGGTTATGGGATGCCCACTTGATCTTCAAAGACAACTTCCTATATACACATTTATATACTGACCCCTCTTCACCTTCCTCCTGAACACTATTGTGCTTTCTCTTGCTCAGCTTCTGTTGGTACACTTCTCTGGGAACTTGACAATCTCCTTGTCAGTTTAGCAACAGTCCATTACAGGCAGGAGCTTATAGTCCCTTGACAGTAGCACATATGGAGTGGCACAGCATTTAACTTTCTTATCTGCTTTTCAAGACATTGAAGCAATCAAGAACATGTTTTACATGAGCTCCAAAATGCAAAGTGGACGGATGATTTAGTCTGGATAACTTTGGATGTCACTGCATTGTACTCCTCCATGCCACACTCGTTGAAGCTGTAAAATATCACCTTCAGAAGTATAGTTCATATACATTAGAACTGCAGGACTATCTGTTAAGATGTATAGATTTTCTTTTGACGCACAACTTTTTTCTTTTTGACAGTACCTATTATTTGCAATTGTGTGGTGCATCGATGGGTGCCAAATTTTCTCCTTCTTTGGAAAACATTTATATGGGTTGGTGGGAGGAATTTTATATTTTTTTCTCATCTTAATCCATTTCATAGCAATTTGTTTTGGTATGGCATCTTCATTGATGACCTGCTTATCATTTGGGTTAAGGATAATGCAACTTTTGGTGTCACACCGTTTTTTTTTTTGTACCACGTAAATGCTAATGATCTTAATTTAAAGTTTAAGGGTAACTGTCACAACAGGGTCATAGACTTACTTAATGCCACCTTGGAAGGTGATCCCTTTGCCCAACCTGTTTCCAGCAAAACTTTTTGTAAACTCACCGTGGGCAATACCACTCTGCTGGCTAGTAGTTGCCATTCAGCCCACACTATTAAGGCCATCCTGGTAGGAGAGTTTACTAGACCAAGTAGAACCTGCTTACGGTTAGATCCAAACCTAGCAATTTGAGGAGACATAAGAGCTCCAAACAGCCCGTCACTTTTGTCACACCATAATCAGTTGAATATCATCAAATCACTAACATCATAAAGCGTAAACTACCCATTCTGTATTTCGATAAAACCTTATACAATATTTTATCCAATGATGTTCGTAGCCGCGCACCTACACTTAGGTGCCTTTTATCCCCAAGTCTTGTGTCCTTTGATAACAAAAAGAAGAAAAAAAATTGGTTATCTCATCCGGGTTCGTATAAATGTGGACTCAAGACTTGTAGATATTGCCACACAAACTGTGTCCAAGAGTTTTGTTTCTGCCAACACTAAGGAAGAGTTCAAAATACAGGAATATATGAATTGTGGTACAGATCATGTTGTTTACCTAATCCAATGCACTGCATGTAGTTTGAAGTACATTGGTTGCACAATTCGTCCACTTCGTTCCCTTATAGTAGAACATCACTTTGATAGTATAAATGAAAACGTTAAAAACATTTCCACCGTATTCAAACACTTTAGGGATGTGCATGAAGGCAATATGAGTTCCTTCATCTTTAATGGTATTGAGAGAGTGTTGCCAGCTACACGTGATGGGGATAGATACCGTAGATTATTAGAGGGTAAGGTCTACTGGATTTTCAGATTACAGACCCACATCCTGCTTTGCCTTAACCATAGATGAGATGTGGACTTGTATTGCAAGTGAGGTGTGTTCATCTTTAGGTATATATGTGTGTATATGGATATGTATATATATATATATATATATATATATATATATATTTTGCTTCATATTTAGCATTTTGGTTGGTATGCCCATATTTAGATTTGTTTAGCCCCGTTTTCCCAATACTCCATTTGTGTAAAGGATAAGATAATAAGGCCAATGCGGCTACTGGCCTTTAAAATGTTCCCACACTAAGAAATAAAGTACTAGATAGAATCAGTGCTGCACTGCGCAATCCTAAATTATCAATGTGAAACCAACAAACACCCGCCGGAGGGTCTAGAACACAAACATAATAAAAGAATGAATAAACCCAAAACAAGTGCATATAACCACTATTGATTAGATAAACAATAAACGCGTTTTGTGGTATAGAACAAATGACAATTTGTTTGAAAAGTAAAAGCCAGGCTGACCATCTAACACACACAAATCAGAAATTTAAATAGAAACAGATATCTGGAGGTATATACATTTTCATCATACTCTTTCATTTAGTTATTTAATGCTGTTCCTTTTTTATTTTTGTGATACATATTTTTATATACATTCATGTACAATTGTGTGCTTATAGTGCTCTCCCTTTGTATGTTTTGATATTTGCCACCGCAACTTTGTGTTTTTGGGTCATGTGACCCTTGGGGTTGACCATGTGATTTTGTCTATTTAAGCTGTTTTGTGTCACTTATTTGTTAGCCATGATTAAGTCCTGAAGGCTAAAACACGTTGGCTTTTTTTGACTGTTGTTCACATGCAATAATAACACTATGTTTTAGCAGACTTCCATGGCACCAGCCTTTCTCTTTTTTTGCATTCACAGCCATTAATGTCTAAACCACTGACAACAAAAGTGAGTACACCCCTAAGTGAAAATGTCTGAATTGGGCCCAATTAGCCATTTTCCCTCCCCGGTGTCATGAGACCCGTTAGTGTTACAAGGTCTCAGGTGTGAATGGAGAGCAGGTGTGTTAAATTTGGTGTTATCGCTCTCACTCTCTCATACTGGTCACTGGGAGTTCAACGTGACACCTCATAGCAATGAGCTCTCTGAGAATCTGAAAAAAAAATGCTCTAAATAAAGATGGCCTCGGCCAAGATTGGGAAGATTGGCAAGACCCTGAAAGTGAGTTGCAGCATGGTGGCCAAGACCATACAGAGGCTTAACAGGACAGGTTCCATTTAGAACAGGCCATGCCATGGTCGACCTAAGTTGAATGCACATGCTCAGTGTCATATCCAGAGGTTGTCTTTGGGAAATAGACGTATGAGTGCTGCCAGCATTGCTGCAGAGGTTGAAGGGGTGGGGGGTCAGCCTGTCAGTGCTCAGACCATACGCCGCACACTGCATCAAATTGGTCTGCATGGCTGTAGTCCCAGAAGGAAGCCTCTTCTAAAGATGATGCACAAGAAAACCTGCAAACAGTTTGTGAAGAGAAGCAGACTAAGGACATGGATTACTGGAATGAAGTGCTGTGGTCTGATGACACCAAGATGAATTTATTTGGTTCAGATGGTGTCAAGCATGCGTGGTGGCAACCAGGTGAGGAGTACAAAGACAAGTGTGTCTTACCTATAGTCAAGCATGGTGGTGAAAGTGTCATGGTGTGGGGCTGCATGAGTGCTGCCGGCAAAAGTGTAATTTCTTCAGTGTTATCACATGAAAAGATAGAATAAAATATTTACAAAAAGGTGAGGGGTGTACTAATTTTTGTGAGATACTGTATGTTTATATAACTTTCTGACACTTTAATGTTTTAAGATATACTGCACCACTTATTCTATGGACTTTCTATAGATGTGTTTATTTAATTAGGTACACAAGAGAATTTGTTGTTATTTTTTACAAGGTCTCATTTAAAAGACCGAATTAAAATGCAAACATTGCTAGTACTGTAACTATAATTAAAGCTGGAACGAATATCTGACGGGAAAGATTACATGGACAAACAAGTACAACTTGTATTTAATTGCTTTTGTATACATTAGTTCACATCTAGATTAGTATGATTTCACCATCCAAAAAAAACATGGGGAAACCCAGAAAAAGGGTGGGGATCACGGATGTGTAATTACCTCATCTGAATTTGTTCAAGTGCACTAGTAATCAAACCTAATAATTTAAAACAGGAATGTACCGTAGAATATTTCTGGTAACCCATTGGAAGGTGCCTCTCTATTTTGCCAGCCTATAACAAGTGCTACCTAGCAACACTTATCATACTCAGTGCTTTGCCAATTTCTCTGTCAATCAATAAAATGTAAGTAAACCCTAGCAATGAACTTCTCTTATTTTCCTATTTGCTTCATTTTGGTCCATTAACTACCTCCTGCCTGCTGTATAGACAAATGACAGCAGACGGGATGCTCCGTTGTCCTGGGATGATGTCATATGACGTAGCCCCAGTATCACCACGCTTGCGCGCCCACTCGCAGCGTGGAGATTGCGGACATGCTGTGTCACCCGGACACGGCGCGACCCCAATCTTAGTTAAGAGCCAATTACGTGGCTCCCATGTGATCAGCTGTATCCAATCACAGCTGATCACATGTAAACAAAGAAATGCCAGTAATCGGCTCCCCTCGCCTCACACTGACCGTGTAAGTGTGAAGAGAGGAGAGCAGATCAGCAGCATCTCCTCACAGGGGAGACCTGTACAGATAATCAGGACACTAATCATCAGTGCCCTGATTATCAGTGCAGCCCCAACAGTGCCCAGCAGAGATGCCTGTCTGTGCCCTTCTGTGATGGCAATCTGTGCCCATCAGTGAGGCCAATCTGTGTCCATCAGTGAGGCAAATCTATGCTGCCTTTCAATGCCCATCAGTATCTGCTCATCAGTGCTGCCCATCAGTGCCATCTATCATTGCCCATCAGTGCCACCTATCAGTTTTAATCAGTGTTGAATATCAGTGCCGCCTATCAGTGCCACCTCATCAGTGCTGCATATTAGTGCCTCCTCATCAGTACCACCGCAGCAGTGCACTTCAGTGCCATCTCATCAGTGCTCATCAGTGCAGCCTCATCAGCGCACATCAGTGAAGGAGAAAAATTACTTATTTATAAAATTTTCTGACAGAAACTAACAAAAATGTTTTTTTCAACATTTTCGGTCTTTTTTAGGAAAAAATAAAAAACCCAGCGGTGATTAAATGCCACCAAAAGGAAGCTCTATTTTTGTGGGAAAAATTGATAAAAAGCTCATTTGGGTACATCGTTGCATGACCACGCAATTGTCATTCAAATTGTGACAGCGCTGAAAGCTGAAAATTGGCCTGGGTAGGAAGGGGGTAAAAGTGCCCTATATCGAAGCGGTTAAATATACCATTTGCATACCAAGTGCAAAAAAATACCTGTTGATTCTGCCACAAATCCTGTGAGCACATGATTTCTGTGTTCTTTGCCTGTCCTGTGCTCAATTAGCATTGTTTCAAACTCTCTCTGTGGACTACACACCACCTCCCCCATATGTTATAGAGGAGAGAGGGAGGTATTCTGCATCCTTGTCTTGGGTTGATAACACTGTACCACTATAGGTAGAAAATGGGTAGGATGTGTGTTAATTGCAGGATCACCAGGTGAAAATAAAGACAAAAAAGACTAAGACCCCATACACACGATTAGATTTTCTGCAGATGTTTGTCTTCAGATTTACCAAAACCATATAATATGAGGTCAAACCTTAAGAGTTTTAATTTGTATGCAATCGGGCAGGCCCTTACACTACATGGTTTTGGTAAATCTGAAGGAAAAAAATCTGCAGAAAATCTAATAGCGTGTATGGGGTCTTAAAAAGTGCTATGCTACAAGGACTAAGCCGTGTCATTATCAGTAGCTACCTGTGCACTGGGAGCAAGAAAACAAACTGAACTTCAATGTGCTACGGACTCCCATCAGCAGCAACGTGGGAGTGCCAGCAGCACCCAATAGACTGTAAAGCTGGCCACAGTGGATGTTGGAAATTGACCTAGTCATTCTCTTTTGTGCACTTTTAAGGCCCGTACACACGATCAGAAAATCTGAAGAATAATGTTATCCGACGAACGATCTGCCGATTTTCTGATCGTGAGTATGGTGCTTTCGACAGCCGATTCTGGATTTTCGGACGATAAAAACTGATGTGCAGGCTCGAAAATTTTTGTCGTTTTTGAACACAACGTCCGATTTTCATATGATTAGCACAGTTTTCGTCCCAAAAAAATTGCTAGAGCAAGATTACGCATGCTCAGAAACGTAAGAACACATACAAAACTATTCAACACATTACGTCACTTCTAACATTGCATTTTGTCGTACGAGAATTTTTGCATGTTTAGTAACCTCTTCAGATTTGATATGAGACTAAAAAAAAAAACAGGCGAAAATTCGTTCAATAATCTGATCGTGTGTACCCAGCTTAAGTAGTTCCAATAACATTATTCACAAACAAACGCATGAATGACTTAAGTTGGTGTTCTGTCATTCTCTGAGGAAAAGGGCTTGACCCCCAAAATGTGCACTCTAAGTAGTTGCAATAACCTTATTCACAAACATACGCAGCCAGCAGGGTTACCCAGTGCGCCGTGAAGGAAAGGTAACGTCCCTGACCGTGCCAATGATAACCCTGGCTGCCAGAGGTGAGAATCTGACAGCTGCAAACAGTAAAGTGTTTGCCAAGCCTTCCTGTACCGTGCCATCCTGATATAGCCTTCTCAGTGTTTACCTCAAGCCTTACCCGGGCACAGGGTACTGTGTAAGAATGGCAGTAGTCACAATTCATTTTATACATGGAATTTGCAGCCAAAGCAACCTTTGGGGTATACACTGAGTACTGTTTGGGGTTAAAGTCTAAAGTGATAAGCTGTAAAGGTTTTTGTAATAGGTTACTTATTTACAATTCAGGATATCCCTTTATTTTTTACAATTTTTCCATTGCATATGATTTTGAGGCTAGATCCATTTGGCATTTATTACACGCAGCAGTCCCATCTTCAAAGATTTTTGTGTATTTTGTTACTGAAAATATAGGTTTCGTAAACATTTGCACAAATATTATGTGCCCTATAAAATTAGGTCTACCACAATTTTATTGTATAGGTCCTTTGCTTTTAGAAAATATATTGTGTGTGTGTGTGTGTGTGTGTGTGTGTGTGTGGGGGGGGGGGGGTCTTTGATATAAATTCAAAACAATATGTGCATTTTTCTAGGTGTATGCAGAATAAAAAACCTGTCCGGTATTGTACACGTCACTGATATGTAAATCTTACGTATAACTTCCTTGTATTTCCCAATAATTACAGAACAAGGTGCTATAGAGAAGCTGACGTAACTCAAATTTGGTGCTTAATTATGACCACATGTAGCTCCACCTCTGTGCTTTTTATGACTCCATCTCTCAGACACAGCTGCCTATTTAAGTCATTCATCTCATATCGAAGCATCTATTACAAAGACAGCAGTTTATGGCTGAGTGTCCCGGAATTGTGTAACTATATTCAGTATTTGCAGTTACCTGGAAACATAAAAACAACATATTATTGCAGGTGAGATCTACTATTTTATATTAGGCTTGTATCATTTATATTTTTTTTTTTAAATCACTGTTAGCTTACATTTATAAACTAAATAATTGCTAATCAGAACTGTATAAGACGTACAGAATATGACCTATGTTAATGTGCGCCATTTCTAAAGATATAGACTATTCGGCTCGATTCACACCTATGCATTTTTAGTGCTTTTTGCATTTTGCAGATTTGAGTCACAGAATGTGTTCCATAGGAAACCATGTTAAATGGACTGTAGTGTAAACCTGAAAAGTGCAAAAAGCACTAAAATTGCATAGGTGTGAATCCAGCCTTAGTGAGTTTTTAAAGGCTTTCATTGGATACAATTGGCAACTTTAGAAAATAGATGCATTTTGTCTGTTTTGTATTTATGGCAGTGATTTAGACCCCAGTGCTGGATTTGAAAATGAATTAATTAAGTTATGCAGAAGATATACAGAAGCTGCAATAACACAAAACATTTACCGTGAACCTGACAATAGTATAACTCCACTTTTGCTGGAAAAAAAAACTCCCTTGGTAACATACTGTATATACATTTGAAGGATTTTAGCAAACTTCCTTACAATTTTGTGCATACAGTATTGTTGTATGTATTCGAAATCCGGTATAACTTTAAGGCCCCTTACAGACAGAGTGAAATCCTTCAAGTGGGTCCGCCTGCTCAGTACGGGGATCTCTCTGCTAATCCCCGCTGAGCAGGCGGATGACAGGTCCGTGTCCGCTCCACTATACAGAGTGGACACGGACAAAGCCCGCTGTTCTCTATGGGGCAGTCAGATGGAAATGGACTGACTGTCTGTTATCCTTCTGGACGTCATATGATGCCCAGTCAGGATAACTGAACCACTTCCCAGCCATCATTCTGCATACAGCGGTAAGGAAGTGGTTAAACTGGAGAGTGCAAAATCTGGAGCATTTGTGCATGGTAAAAGCTTATAACTTCAACTTTCAGGGTTTTTTTTAGTAAAAAATAGCAAACATGTTATACTTACCTGCTCTGTGCAGTGGTTTTAGACAGAGCAGCCCAGATCCTCATCTTTTCAGGTCCTTCTTTGGTGCTCCTGAACCCTCCCTCCTGTTCAGTGCCCCCACAGCAAGCAGTTTGCTATGGGGGCACTCAAGCTGAGCCAGAGCTCCCTGTGTCCATTCAGACACTGAGCCGTGGCCCTGGCCCACCCCCTTTCTCTCCTCATTGGCTGACTGACAGCACCGGGAGCCAATGGCGCTATGCTGCTGCCTCAGACAATCAGGAGGGGAGTTCCGGGCAGCCGAGTCTTTTGTGCAAAATCACTGGATATAGATGGGCTCATGTAAGTATTAGGGGGGCTCGGGAGTCTGCTGCACACAGAAGGTTTAAGCTTTGACAAAAACACCCCCACTGATACTAGCCCATGCACTCAGATGCAAAGGCTCTATCCTTCTTGGGTTAGCCCCCCCCCCCAACCAATGTCATAGCCTGGTTCCACTGATTTGCTGCTTTAAATTGTAACCAATGCTTGCCCCAGCACTACACCCTTTGTTACAGTGTGAGAGATTGCCATTAGATGTTATTATGTCTTGTCTCAGACTGAGTTCAGGCAAGATCTGAAAGAGTAGAGAAACTGGAAGTGACTGGTTTGAGACTTTTAAGATTGGTGGATTACATTAAAAAGGGGGCATATTAGTCGAGCTTTAGCCTCTCCTAAGCTCCCTTCACTCAAAACATTTTAGATGGTGTTCAAATTTTTACATTTTAGTTGAGGCAGGAACATACATACTTATCATTTGATTGTGAGCACCACTGCTATTTGTCTTGTATGCACTCATCTGCCCAAATATTTCAAGGAGTAGGCAATTACCAGAAAGCAGTCAGTTTCTTTGAGCTGCACATAGCCTGTAATAACTGCACCTCTGTGGAAAGAAATGTAGCCTACACACGTTATACCAATATATAAAGAAACAACGTACAAATATAAAAAAAATAAGCTGAAAATAAAAATGAGTTACAAACACAATAGGAGATATCACCTTAAAATACAAAAAATACAAGTTCAGTGTTGTGGTAAAAAAAAAAATACATGTATGAAACTTCCACTATTGGTGGTAGTTTCATACATATAAGGCCCCTTTCACACGGCCTTCCATTCAGGTCTGCCTGTCGTTTTTCAGGCGGACCTGAATGGACGCCCCATTCTCCTCTATTGATCGGCGGATGTCAGCGGTGACATGTCCGCTGACATCCGTTGCTCTCTGATCCGATCCATGGTCCGTAAAGTCAGACGGATGAAAACCCTATTTTTCCATCTGTCTTGGGATTGGATGACAATGGATAGACGGTCTGTTGTCATCCGATTTCCCATAGAGGAGAGCGGGGCTCTGACAGATCTGTCTCCGCACAATTTGCGGAGACGGATCTGTCATCTGTCGGCTCAGCGGGGATCAGCGGAGCGATCCCTGCTGAGCAGAAGGGAGTCCGTATATGAACAGCCCCGTGTGGAAGGGACCTATTTTTGTCAGTCATAAAAAATATATAGGTTAATGTGAAACTCCAGCCCAGACATCTTTAGTTTTGAGCATAGTGGAGAAGGGTTGGAACCTTTGTTGAGTTTTTATCACTGTGTTCCCAGGTGGGAGATTCACTTTCACTTTCTTTGCTGGTGACCATTGTCAAAAAGTTAGAAAGGTAATATATGGAGAAGACAGTCAAAATCTTCCAGTCTTTCCAGCAGTGGTCAATGGAACAGGAGTAGAGGTGAATTCTCTCAATTTGGACAAAAAATGTTGGCATGTTTCCCCTTAGGAAATATTTTTTCTCACTTGTTGTCAACCAACATGTTATTATGTTTATCTTACTTTGCAATTCACTTTTATGCTGCTGCATTATTTGGTAGGATATGAATTTCTAAATGAAATGGAAAATGAAAATCAAATCAGTATCTTTGTACTATTTTTCCATGAGATCCAAACTATCTATCTATCTATCTATCTATCTATCTATCTATCTATCTATCTATCTATCTATCTATCTATCTATCGTACTGACTTCTGAATTACTAATAATCATTTGTGGTACTGTATTTAACACAGGTGGAAAAAGAAGATACATTTTAATAACACAGTTGGAATATCTGTACCAAAACTAAAGAAAACATGAATGTAACCAGCATGAATGACACCCTGGATGGACCCCCAAGCAGCTATTCGGAATATTCGTACATACATTTCACCATAGTGGCTGTTGTAGCACTATGCCTTTGTATCATTGGCCTAGTTGGAAATGTTATTGTGTTTTGGTACCTGTGCTTCAAGATCCAGAGAAACAAATACACAGTTTATATTATGAATCTGTCTGTAGCTGATGCCCTGTTTATTATATTTACTGCCTTGCTTTTGATGATCAATTTAAATACAATCCTTGGTACAAATACTGATTTTATAGGGAAGGAGAGTTTATATATATTCACAGAAATATTTTATGATACTATGCAGTATTCCGGAATGTATATCCTTACAGCTGTCAGCATGGAACGATGTAGCTCTGTTCTGTTTCCCATTTGGTACCAAACCCATCGCCCTAGGAACTTGTCCACTATTATGTGCACTGCTCTTTGGATCCTTGGCTCTTTGGAAAGTCTCCTTGAGAACCTTGTGTGCACAGCAGACGCTTTCTCGAAGCAAACCTCACAATGTTCAGCAGTTCAAATAATAGTTTTTATTTTAGCCATTGGCATCTGCCTACCAGTTATGGTCATTTCCAGCTTCACCTTGCTCATCAAAGTAAAGAGGTCATTGAAGCAGCGGTACACACCTAAACTGTACATCATCATCATTATTGCAGTTCTTGTATTCATCCTATCAGTTCTTCCATTTAATTTTTTGTCATTTTTAATGTACTTCAAATTAACACCTACGGATTTGGCTACTGTTAGTTTTTTCTATGTAACAATTTATTGCACAGTGCTTAACTGCATCATCAATCCCTACATTTACTTTATTGTTGGAAAGAAATGGAAACAAAAGACCCCTCACTCGATCCAGGAAGCCCTCCAAAGAGCCTTTAGGGAGGAAGATGATGAGAATGATGATTCAAAGAGCAACAAAACAATTAACACATCAAGCCAAACTAACCTTACAGTTGCATGCTAGATTGTCTTTCAAGAGCAAAGCACACCAACAATTATCTAGTTTAACAAGGAGATATGATTCACACAGGAATTTCAGAATATGAATCATAAAGTAAGATCTTACTTTATCAAGTGGAAGTCAAACTTCTTCTGTGAAGGGCAAAGACTGGAAATGCTAATGATATTGATTTTCATTTAATATACCTCCAACTGGCTGGCTTGCCGTACCTGTATAGCTGGAGAAAGTGCTGCCTTTAAGTGGTTGTAAACATTGTTTTAAAAAGAAATAACAAACATGTTATAATTACCCCGACAGCACTCCTGGCTCCAACCCCCCCCCCCCCCCCCCCCCC
>BLSH010066234.1:1751294-1773102 GCA_018402905.1 Glandirana rugosa
TGTTACACTTCCTTGGCCTCCGTAACAGTCGGTGGGTTAGTGGTATTAATAAATACTTACATAGGGCTACATAGTACATTTGCGGGCCCAATGAGGAGAGCAAATAAGGGATGTGGTCATGGTGCTGCTGGTGATGCTGGTGCTGCTGATGTTGGTGGTGTTGGTGAACCTCCTGTTGGAAGGAGAGGACGTGGTTGAGGTGTGCCAGCTACACGCACAAGGGAAACACCTTCCTCAGGTAGCCAACAGAACCTTCACCGGTATATGGTAGGCCAGAATGCCCCTCAATGATTGGTGAGGCCAGAACAAGTACAGGCGATAGTAGATTGGGTGGCTGACAATGCCTCCGGTTCCTTCACATTGTCTCCCTCCCGGTCCCTTGATGAAAGCTCAGAGTTGGCACCTGAACCCCATGGCCATTTGTCTTTCACCTCAGCCCCTTGTAAATTAGCCAAGCAGTCTGAGCCCCAAGTCCCGCAAGAGACTCTTATGCTTTTTGATGACTCTCCTGGTGTGCTTTCCGTGGGCCATCCACATAGCGCTGTCCCAGAAGTGGAAGACATTGAGTGCACCGATGCCCAACCACTTCTGTTGCAGGATGAGGATATGGAAACACCAGCGCAGCACATTTCTTATGATGATGAAACACAGGTGCCAACTGCTGCAGCTTGCCTCAGTGTGCAGACTGACAAGGAGGGCAGTGGTGAAGGGTGGGTGGAAGATGATGTGGAGGATGATGAGGTCCTAGACCCCACATGGAATGAGGGTCATGCGAGTGACGTGTGGAGTTTGGAGGAAGAGGTGGTGGGCGCACAGAGGCACCAGCACAGCAAAAGAGGAAGCAGGTTGCAAAAGGTTGTCTCCTTGAAAAAACACTTTGGGCCATGATGGAAGAGGATGTGGCACAGGAGGATGAGGAGGAGGAGGAGGAAGAGGGGTCATTTCCACGGTTATCAGGCCAGTCATTCCCAAGTGGCTCGGAGGGTGGGTTCCTGCACCAGCATAGGCCAGGTCAAAAATATTCAAGCCAGGGCACAGTTCTGGAGGACGAGGAAGATGAGGAGGAGGAGGAATCGCAGCAGGGTGGCACCCAACGCAGCTCGTGGGCATCACTGGAGCGTGGCTGGGGGGATACAGAGGACACAGATGATATACCTCCCACAGAGGACAGCTTGTCTTTGCCTCTGGGCAGCCAGGCACACATGGCCGACTACATGCTGCAGTGCCCGCGCAATGACAGCCGAGTTGCCCACATTGTAACTTCTTCTGATTACTGGGTGGCCACCCTGCTGGTTCCCTGTTACAAGGACAATGTGCCGTCCTTAATTCCCTCACTGAAGCGTGAGAGGAAGATGCGCGACTACAAGCGCACACCGGTAAAGGCGCTGCTGAGGGCATTCCCAAATGACACCGGGGGCTCAGCGGAAGCACAAGGCGAAGTCAGAGGAGGAGGAGGAGGAAGAGGCCACCAATGCAGCTGTGCCACTGCCAGCACCTCAGAAGGCAGGGTTAGCATGGCCGAAATGTGGCAAAGCTTTGTCAGCAGCCCACCACAACAAACAGCACCACCAGCCCATAGACAACGTCTTAGCAGGAGGCAGCATTTCAGCAACATGGTGCAAGAGTATGTGTGCACACGCCTACAAGTACCGACTGATGGGTCTGTCCCATTCAACTTCTGGGTCTCCAAATTGGCCACATGGCCTGACTTTGCCATTTATGCCTTGGAGGTGCTGGCCTGTCCTGCAGCCAGTGTATTGTCTGAATGTGTGTTTAGCACGGCAGGAGGCGTTATCACAGACAAGCGCAGCCGTTTGTCCACAGCCAACGTGGACAAGCTAACCTTTATTAAAATGAACCAGGCATGGATCCCACAAGACTTGTCTGTACCTTGTCTGTGCAGAATAAACATTTAGACCGGACTCACACAGCCATTCGTATACTTGTTTTTTTGAATAGGCCTCAATATTTTGGGGGCTACCCCAATTATAAACAAACAAAAAAAATACAGTGTTGGCTACCTCCTCCTCCTCCTCGACCACCACCACTTCCACCTACACTGCCATGGTCACGGCCTAGTCAACCTCTAGGCTCCTACTCCACATCCACCCCCCCTTCCCATTTTTTTATTTGATTTTAATTTATTTTCCCTATCCCCATTTTTTTGTAGGGCACTTGCCCTACTCTTACCCCCATTTCACTTCCTTTTGCAGCCCTCTAGCACTTGCCAGGACTTTGTTACAGCCATTTTTGTGCCTAAAAGTTCGGGTCCCCATTGACTTTAATGAGGTTCGGGGTCCGGGATAACGTTCGGGCAACGTTTGGTGCCGGTTTTTCCAAAGTTCGTTCGAACCCTCCGAACCCGAACGTACAGGTGTTCGCTCAACTCTACTTGAGATACTTATTGTAGAAGTCTCTGTAGAGAAAAATCACTTGTGCCCTAATATCCAGGAGGGCCTTGGTGTATATTCCTTCCACTTGGATGGGCACGACTGGAGAAGGTCCCACTGGCTTGGCAGGGAGCTTGTAAGAAGTGCTGATTTTGGCCTGTTTAATGGCCTGTATCCGAGCTACTTTCTTGCTGGAAGTCTGATCCGGCTTCAGTTTCCGTTGAGTTCTGGGAATCTTATGTGCACTGACTTTCCGATGCTGGGCTGTATGTGTCAAAGAGAGTGGGACATTGGGTTGCCCTGAGGCAACAATGGGTGTCCTCTACAAGGGTTTGGACTTCCGTCGCTGTCTCTTTGCGTTTTTGCTTTTGGAGCTAGCAACTGTAGATGAGCTCCCAGTTGGCTCCTTGGCTCCTTTTCTTCAATGCTTTGGCCACTTCAACTGCGATATCTGCCAAGTTCTCTCGATCTGGACACTGTGCGATAAAGTGCCCTACCTCCCCACATTGATAGCATTTCTGAACTGGGACAGGAGCTACATTCCTTCTTTTATCTGTAGAGGTGGACACAGTGTGTTTCATTTATGAGAGTGATTGTTGCACATCAGCTTGGGTCTTCATCACTTCCCAAACTGTCTGCAGAATCCCACAGAAAGTATGCTGTAAAACAGTCTGCACTTGTGCCAGTTGACCTATGGATTGTGCCAAAGTGCCAATGGGAGTGTATATCCCTTCCTCTTGACTGGTCTATATTTTAGGCCCTGACTGCATGATGCAAGCTGAGACACCGTGTTTGGGTACCTTTACCCTTTACTGAGATGAGAGCTTCCTCTTCTCTGATAGTCTCCATTAGGTTGGAGTACGTATGGAGGTTACGCAAGCTCTGAACCTGAAACTGTAGCACAATAGGATCCACTGGCTGTGCCCCTCTGATCATCTGTGATACTAGGTTCTTGGTTGCGACTTTGCCTTCCTTTCCAACCTTCATTACGATTTGGTGCAGAATCTGATCAAGCCGCCTGACATAGACTGATAGCTTCTCATCCTCCTTTTGATAGGTGTGGTTAAAAAGATAGAGTATTTCTGTGCAGTCCTCAGTTCCTCCATAGTTCTCCCGAAGCGCTTCTAGACACTCAGAAGCAGTGCAGCTGGGCATATCTCTTTTCAGGGTCCAAATCACATCGGAAGCAGGGGCTCGCAGGCTTTCAATCAACCTCTGCCTCTTTACTGTATCAGCTACTTCCCACTCCTCGACTGCTTGAACAGCTTAATCAAGCCATTTATCAAAATCATCCTCTCCAGAAGGGGTGGGAATTCTCCCCAAAAAGAATAGTAGCTTTCGATATCCAGCCGCCTGATATACTGAAATGTCCTTCTGGCATTTTTATACTAAATCTCCCAGGGCTGTAAGGAACTCTGGCCCGATCATGGCAAGGGTGCCGTAGAAGGGACTTCTTTCTCTGTAGCCTCAACTTGGTTAGAACTGGCTGGACTCACGTCTTGTGTTCTTAGCTGAATGAGGCAGAGCTCAAAAATGGAGGGTTTATGGGGGGAGATAGGTACTGTGTATTAAAGCCACATCCCTATTATTTAGAAATAAAGAAATTTCCCTCATACAGCATGGGACCTTAAAGGCTTACAAGACGAGAGTATAATAGTAAAAATATACATTTTATAGATACAAAAGCACTTTAAAATATAACATCCATTAAGGTGAACAGTTTGAGTTGCATAATCTTGACTAGACAAAAATATACCAATATAGGTTGGCAGGTCTACATCCAGGGGGCTGTATTCGCTGAGGAAGGAGCAACTATTAAAGCTCCAAAACGCGTCGGATAGGCTGTGATACAGCCCCCTGGATGTAGACCTGCCAACCTATATGTGCACATTTTTGCCTAGTCAAGATTGTGCAACTCAAGCTGTTCACCTTAATGGATGTTATATTTTAACCACTTCCTTACTGGGCACTTAAACCCCCCTCCTACCCAGACCAATTTTAAGCTTTCAGCGCTGTCGCATTTTGAATGAGAATTGCGTGGTCATGTGACATTGTACCCAAACTAAATTTTTATCATTTTTTTCCCACAAATAGGGCTTTCTTTTGGCGGTATTTGATCCCCTCTGCGGTTTTTATTTTTTGTGCTATAAACAAACAAAGAGCGATGATTTTGAACAATTTTTTTTACTTTTTTGCTATAATAAATATCCAAAAAAAAATATAAAAAAGAAAATTATTCATCAGTTTTGGCCAATATATATTCTTCTACATATTTTTGGTAAAAGAACATCGTAATCGGCATATTTTGATTGGTTTGTGCAAAAGCAATTGCGTCTACAAACCATGGGAATAGATTTATGGTGGTTTTTTTTTTTACTAGTAATGGCAGCGGTCTGCGATTTTTAGCAGTACTGCGATATTGCAGTGGACATGTCGGACATTTTTGACACATTTTTGGGACCATTGACATTTATTCAGGGATCAGAAATTTAAATTTCCACTGATTACTGTATAAATGTCATTGGCAGTGAAGGGGTTAACCTGCAGGGGGCAGTGAAGGGGTTAACAGTGTTCCCTGGGTGTGTTCTAACTGTGGGGGGGGATGGGTTGGCAGGGACATGACAGATCTAACTGATCCCAGTGACAGGGATCAGTAGATCTGTTATGTCCCCTTCACAGAACGGAGAACCGCCGTGTTTACATTGGCTGTTCCCCGTTCTGAGGCTGCTACAAGTGATCGGCGTGCGGCAGCTGCGAGAGTGCGCCGCCGCAGGCTGCGAGTGCGCACGGGGAGCGCGCACGAGGCAGGACGTCCATGGACGTCCTCCCAGATTTTCAGAGCCGCGCTGCAGCCGTCTTTCGGCTATAGCGCGGTTCTATACTGGTTAAACTGCTTTTGTATGAATAAAATGTATATTTTTACTATTATACTCTTGTCTTGTAAGCCTTTAAAGTCCCATGCTGTATGAGGGAAATTTCTTTATTTCTAAATGAGACGGAGCTCAGTCTTGTTAGCCAATTGCACACTGCTCCCTTGGAAATTGTCTGGAATTGGCTTGGCTGTGAAAAGGTATCTTCAGCTAGCTTGGAGTTATTAATAGGAAAAACAACAGACTGGCAGCAACAACTGACCAATAAGATAGGATTTGATTACAAGGTATGTAGCATGATCAAAGGAAAGAACTCCTCCAGTGTACACAATATTAATTCTTCACAGTGATCACTGCCTTGCAGAATTTTAACTTGTGGAACTACAAATGTCAGCAGACTGATACAAAGCACAGAGGAATGTGTGTGTTGTTCAGCTCCAGGAAAGGAGAATAGGGCTCTTTGTTTCCCCAAATGACAGTACAGTTATAGAACAGCACTACAGAGGCCCACAGGAACAGATGGTGCATAGGATGCGATCTTGAGGGATGATGATGATGATTATGATCTCTTCTTTCTATGGCTGTATTGGCGATTCCCAGCCTCCGCTGTCTCTCTCGACGGTTCTCTCGGATTGATCACTCCAGCTGCCCGCAGGTCTCAGGAACACACTCCGTTGATAGCAGGGTTGATCTCCTAGATCATCTGCTGGAGCGCTGTGTAGTTGCAGACCGCATGGTCTGTGTGAGTAGGCCACAACAGAGTTCTGTGTAATCCATCACCGCTGTCCAGAGAGAGACCGTATTAGGCTGCACTCTTGGCTTAAATAGGCTCTCCTGTGAAGAACTGCTGCTCCCAGGAACCTCTCGCTTCAGCACAGTCTGATGGGAAATGAAGTTCTCCTGCTGGACTGTCTAATGGCAAATCCTTGAAAAACAACTACATATCCAGAATGCATCATTTTCTCTGAAGGGAAATGACCCACAGCCCATTTGTAGCTGCTGTTTGTTAAAGCCCCATGCATTGGCTGCTGTAACTGATCTTTACATAGGAACACAGTACAAGTGCTGTGTAATCCAATCCTTGTGTGTGAAGGTGAGAAACTCATGCAGGGAGAGGCAGGCAAAGTCAAAAGGTACCTACTACAGCATTGGTCTAAGACATGGGTGCTCAACCTGTGGCCCTCCAGCTGTTGCAAAACTACAAGTCCCATGAAGCAATGCAAGGCTGACAGTTACAAGCATGACTCCCAAAGGCAGAGGCATGATGGGACTTGTAGTTTTGCAATAGCTGGAGGGCCACAGGTTGAGCACCCATGCCCTAAGAAGTGCTCACATCAACATACATTATATTATTTGATACGTTTGCATTGATTTATGGTTAGAACCTCTACCGGGGGGATGCTGGGAGTTTAGCAGAAGGTGAAAAAAACTCTCCATTAGGACACAAAGAGAACTATGGTTTCTTTTTAGTAGATTTTAAATAGGTTGGAACCTTTGTATGTTTTTTCTACAATCATGTGTGTCTTAATTAGGGAGATTCTTCTAACTTCTCCTATGATCACGGGGAGAAATTGTCCCAACAGGGACATGGACAGTGATTAAAAAAAAAAAAAACTGCCCACTTTGTCAACTGTGTCAAAAAAAAAAAGTTTGGAAAAAAATGAGAACTTTGGCTTTAGAAAAAGAAAATCTTCTTATATTTTTCCACATTTTTTTCTAATTAAATCCTATACAGTAGAACCTTGGATTGCAAGCATATTGCGTTCCAGAAACATGCTTGTAATCCAAAGCACTCGTATAGCAGAGCGAATTTCTCCATAAGAAATAATGGAAACTTAGATGGTTTGTTCCACAACCATTTATTCATACAGTAAGTCCTTCAGTCTATACTCCATATAAAAAGATTACAGCAATGTGACTTCAAGGCAACTTTGGGGCAACTTCAGGGAATGTCTGTGTAATCTTCCTGAGCATAAGTGTTTTTTTTTTTCACAAACCCTCCTTAAAGTCTATGGGCACAAGTCTGATAGAAGTCGCCTTGAAGTAGTACAGGAACCTTTTCTAAAGACGGAGCGACTTCAGTAGTGCTAAATAAGACAGCTCTCATTTACTAAAATGGGATTGCACATGTCATGCGACTCGGAGTCTTACAAGTCGGATTCCGAGCTACTTGTATTGCAAGACCTCACTCATTAATCAAGTTAAAATTTATTTAAAAAAATGTTGTTCGTCTTGTAAAACACTCGCAGACCAAGTTACTCGTAATCCAAGGTTTTACTGTAATTAAAAATCAATTTATTCAGATCTTATACTTACCTTGTCAGACCTCTTAAAATAAGATGCATAATATTTTAGGTCACCTACAAAGTTGAAAGCTATATGGAGCAAAACAGATACATATCCATAAAAGATACTCTAGTCCCATAAAGGGTAAAGACTTTTATCTTACAAAATGATTTCAGTCTAGACTCTCTCTAGAAAGCTAGTCCAGTAGTGTTAGGCCTGGTTCACACCTATGCAGGTTGCAGTTTGCATATTCAGGTGCATTTTGCATTTTTCAGGACACGCTTTTGATCCATTGAAGTCTATGGAACCAAAAATCAGAAAAAAAGTCCCTGGCCCTTTCCATAAAATGCACAGATGTGAACGTGGACAATAGGAAACCATGTTAAATGGCCTGTAGTGCGTTTCTGCAAAACTGAAAACGCGCTAAAAAATGCGTAGGTGTTTGTTCACTTGAAAGCCTTGGCTTACCTACTAGGCATGAAAGAAAATGGGAAATTGCTCAATGAACTGGGCAGAAAAAGGTTGTGCTTTTGAATAACATCTTAGATGGTGTATAGTGTAAATATGTTAATATTGACAAAATACAGGCATACGGTCATTTATAAGACTTACCATACTTTTATACCAACAGGGTTGGCCTCGAGTGAAGATTTGTAATTTGTAAAACAAAGATTTGGTGAGTCAACGTTTTCCGAAGAATGTTTATTTCTAAATGTCGTGTTTCATGAGCTGTATTTTATTTTCAAAGGTGTGGCTATATTTTCTGTACAACATTGAGCTCCAAGGGATTTTTTCAGCTGAAAAGAGGCAGACCAGCACTGAATGTGATCAGTCTGCCTTTTATTCTGCAAAGACAGGAAAAACTGGAAAAGGTATCACATGTATGGGTTTCATATAGCTTTTGACTTTCTTGTAACTGAAAGTCTAATGTATTCATAAAATCCACTGAAATACTGTCAATCTTTGGGCACATGTATAGGTTTTTTACAAGACATACCCCACTGTAGATACACACCAGTGTTTAGGATGCTGGCGACCTCAGGACTTTGCACCTAAATATACAAACCAAATACATAATTGAAACACCTAACAATGTATTAACATTTAGGAACGTAATAGGAAGTAGGACTACTCTTTACTTATGATCAGCATCAGTTCTTGGAATATTGTCATCGGTTCTTGGAATATTGTCATCTAAGTCATGAACTAAGAGTAGATTTAGATGTGCGTCTAAATCTCGCTTTCCTCTGAGGCCCAATTGACATTCGTCTTGTGCTTCAGAGGCTACTGAGAGGCAGTGAGGAAGTCTTTGGACTCCCAGACAATC
Organism: Glandirana rugosa; assembly: GCA_018402905.1. Classification (NCBI taxonomy): domain Eukaryota; kingdom Metazoa; phylum Chordata; class Amphibia; order Anura; family Ranidae; genus Glandirana; species Glandirana rugosa. The sequence continues at coordinate 1,760,168 of BLSH010066234.1, forward strand.
GGGTCTCAGGACCCACTTCCTGTTCTGCCACGAGGCGAGGCAACATCTGTTCGGCCGGGAGGAGAAGCCCCAGCTCTTCTCTTGGCTGGAGCAAGGAACAGCAGCCCTACCCCTCGTCCTGGATCTTCGTCATCTGCTAAGGTAAGGCCGCGGGTGTGAGTTAGGGGGAAGGTTTGTTTGCCGCCCCCTCCAAAATATTGAGCACCAGTCGTCACTGCATTGCACGCTGTTGTGGGGCAGTTGCCTGTTTCCCTATTTACTTGAATGTGTAGCGATCGCTACATGTCGGGTAAACTTTGCTTCATGCTAGCAGCATGCAAACACCCCCAACCACTGCCTTTTGCAGCTTAACACCCCCAACCACATTTCTAAATGAAGCCTAAGTATTGTGGGATTCTGCACCATAAGGAAGCACCTGGTGAAGAGGTGGAAATCTCTTTATATTCGAAACTTGAACATTTCCTTTAACCACTTGCCGCCCGTATAACTTACTTATATGGTGGCAAGGTGGCACTGCTGCACCAGATCACATACCTAGTACGTGATCCGACACTTCCAGGTCTGGGGCATGCAATTGTGCCCTGCTTCCGACCCATGTTTAATCACAGCGGGAGCTGATCTGTGGGTACTGAGGACTCAATGTCCGCCAGCACCCACCGATCATCCAGCACAGAGGCAGAACAGTGATCTGCCTATGTAAACAAGGCAGATCACCGCTCTGTCAGTGGGGACGTCATTGATCCCGTGTTCTTGCAAAGCAGGGACATGGATCCATGCCTTCTCCTAGTAAAAGCACCTCCCACACAATGCACAAACACACTAGCTAGGCACAACAGTTAACCCTTTAATCACCCCTGATGTTTAGCACCTTCCCAGCCAGTGTCATTATTACAGTGACAATATATATACATATACATATATTTTTAGCACTGATTACTGTATTAGTGTCACTGGTCCCCAAAAAGTGTCAAAAGTGTCAGTAAGTGTCCAACTGTCCACCGCAATATTGCAGTCCTGCTATAAGTTGCTGACCGCTGCCATTACTAATAAAAAAATTAAAAATATCCCATAGTTTGTAGACTTATGCGCATACCAATCAATATATGCTTATTGTGTTTTTTTTTGCCAAAAATATGTAGTAGAATACATATTGGCCTAAATTGATGAAGAAATTAGATTTTTTTCAATTTTTTATTGGATGTTTTATAGCAGAGAGTAAAAAAATACATTTTTTTTCCAAATTTTTGGTCTTTTTTTGTTTATAGCTCAAAAAAAAAAAAAAAAAAACGTAGAGGTGATCAAATACCACCAAAAGAAAGTTCTATTTGTGGGAGAAAAGGACATAAACTTTATTTGGGTGCAACTTTGCATGACTGCACAATTGTCCGTTAAAGTAACACAGTGCCATATTGCAAAAAATGGTCTGGTCATGAAGCGGGGTAAATCTTCCAGAAGTCAAGTGGTTAAAAGTTAAAGTGGTATTAAAAGAGTTGTAAAGTCAGTAGGTTTTTAATCTTAATGTATTCTATGCATTAAGATAAAAACCTTCCATGTGTAGCAGCCTCCCCAGCACCCCCTAATTACTTACTCAGCCCCATCTCTCTCCAGCATTGTCCACGGATGTCTAAGCTGTCCAGGACACTCCTCCTTATTGGCTGAGACACAGCCGCTGCACCATTGGCTCCCGTGGCTGTCAATCATAGTTACATAGTTAGTCAGGTTGAAATAAAAACACAAGTCCATCTAGTTCAACCAAAAAAAAATAGAAAATTATATATAACCATACAATCCCATATACAATCCTTCACCCACAGTTGATCCAGAGGAAGGCAAAAAACCCCAGCAAAGCATGATCCAATTTGCTATAGTGGGGGAAAAAATTCCTTCTTGATCCCCCCAGAGGCAATCAGATTCACCCTGGATCAACTATACCTAAAAATGTTAGTACCCAGTTACATTATTTACATTAAGGAAAAAATCCAGGCCTTTTTTAAAGCAATCTACCGTGCTGGCCAAAACCACCTCTGGAGGGAGTCCACATTTTCACAGCTCTAACTGTGAAGAAACCTTTCCGTATTTGGAAATGAAATCTTTTTTCCTCTAGACGTAAAGAGTTCCCCCTTGTCCATTGTGATGACCTTAAAGTAAATAACTCAACAACAAGTTCACTATATGGACCACTTATGTATTTGTACATGTTGATCATAACCCCCCTTAATCTCCTCTTCTCAAGAGAGAATAAGTTCAGTTCCTCCAATCTTTCCTCATAGCTGAGCTCCTCCATGCCTCTTATTAGTTTGGTTGCCCTTCTCTGCACTTTCTTCAGTTCCCCTGATATCCTTTTCGAGAACCGGTGCCCAAAACTGAACTGCATATTCCAGATGAGGTCTTACTAATGATTTGTACAGGGGCAAAATGATGTCTCTATATCTGGAGGATTTTGCTTGCTTTGGAAACCACAGCTTGGCATTGCATGCAATCATTAAGCTTATGATCTACCAAAACCCCCAGATCCTTCTCCACTCTGATTCCCCCAGTTGTACTCCCCCTAGTATGTATGATGCATGCATATTCTTAGCCCCCAAATGCATAACTTTGCATTTATCAATATTAAACCTCATTTGCCACATAGTCGCCCAATTAGACAGTGCATTGAGGTCTACTTGTAAGTTGGAGACATCCTGTAAGGACGTTATTCCACTGCATAGCTTGGTGTCATCTACAAACACTGAAATGGTACTTTTAATCCCAGACCCTATATCATTTATAAATATATTGAAAAGTAAGGGTCCCAACACTAAACCTTGGGGTACACCACTGATAACCTTAGACCATTCAGAGTAAGAATCATTAACCACTACTCTCTGAATTCTGTGTTTTAGCCAGTTTTCTATCCATTTACAAACTGATCTTTCCAAGCTGTAGACTTTACCTTACACATTAGCCGTGTGTGGAGAACGGTGTCAAACGCTTTAGCAAAATCCAAGTATACCACGTCCACAGCCACCCCTCTGTCCAAGGGTTTGCTTACCTCCTCATAAAAAGAAATCAGATTTGTTTGACAACTTCTGTCTTTTAAAAATCCATGCTGTCTGTTGCTTAAAACATTTTTTTTCCAACAAGAACTCATCTATGTGGTCTTTTATTAAACTCTCCAGTATCTTCCCAGCTATAGAGACTAGTTACACTAACAGGTCTATAGCTACTTGGTAAAGACTTTGATCCTTTTTTAAATATGGGCACCAAATTGGCCCTACACCAATCCAGTGGTACTAATTCAGTCATTAAGGAGTGCCTAAAAATTAGATACAATGACTTTAAAATGACAGAGCTCAATTCCTTTAGGATCCATGGATGGATGCCACCTGGTCCAGGTGCTTTATCTAACTTTATTTTGTCTAAATACTTTTGGACCATTTCACTTTTGAGCCATTGTGGATCATTTGTGGCTATGCCAATACCATCCCCGACGTGGACATGAGCTCCCCCATGCTCCTTTGCATACACAGAGCTGAAGAATGTACTTAGTAAGTTTACCTTCTCTTTGTCCCCAGTCACGCACTCTAGATTATTTTGTAAAGGGCGTACATGCTCAGACCTGACCTTTTTACTATTAATATATTTGAAGAATTTTTGGGGGTTTGTCCTACAATCTTTTGCAATCTTTCATTCGTTTTGATATTTTGCATCTTTGATTTCCTTTTTACATATTCTGTTATATTCTTTGTAACATTTAAAAGATGATAGTGTGCCTTCATTTTTATACTTTTTAAATGCTCTTTTGTTATCATTTATACCTTTTTTAACTTTGGCCGTGAGTGTCAGGTACTGGTATAGGAGGCTGAGATGATGAGAGGGCTTCCCTTGCGGCTGAGTGCACTGCACCCCTGGAGTTGGTGACAGGAGGTGCAATGCCCAAAGAAGCACAGGTCGCCTGCAGATGGAGCTTCAGTGGTGATTTCAGGTGTGGTAGTACTCAGGATACCCAGCAGAGGGAGACTGAAGCTAGTCTGGAAGTGCAAGCGGAGCTGTGGAGGAGATAGGCAGAATCAAGGTCAAGGCCAGGCCGAGGGTCAAACACATGGAGCAGTCCGGATAGGCAGGAGAAGTCCGAGGAACAGGCCGGGATGAGAACCAGGAGAGAGTCAGAGCAGGTCAAGGCAAGCCGGGTCGGTAACAGAGAATCAGGCACAGGAACACAGGACTCAGAAATACAGGATACTGAGCTGAAGATAATCCAGCGATTTGTGACAGTTACTGGTCTCCTTTTATAGGCCGGTGCTTGCTGGTGATTGGTGCATTCTGTGCGCCTTACGGACGGACGGACGTGCCGGACGAGCGTTCGTTGACGGGTGCCGTGTGTTACGGCACCTGCGCAGGACCGCGCGGCCATTTTGGTTACTGGAACCTTCGCCAGTTCTTCCCTGACAGTGAGCCACATAGGTTTTATTTTTAGCCTTTTAAACTTATTGCCCATGGGAATATACTTTACAGTGAGTTTGCATACAGTTTGTTTTTAAAAATTCCCATTTCTGTTCTGTGTTCATCAATGCCAATATTCCCTCCCAGTCTAAGTCCTGGAGAGCAGCCCTCATCCTTGTAAAATTTGCTCTCTTAAAATTAAGTGTTTTTATATTTCCCGTATGTGTTTGTTGCTTGCAGCTTACATTACATGAAATCATGTTATGGTCACTGTTACCCAGATGCTCTTTTATATGAATATTAGTAATAAGCCCTGCATGGTTTGAGATTACCAGGTCCAGCAAATAGGTATTATAATAGGTTTATAAATGTTTGCACTTTAACTGTCCCAGCAGTACGATTACTCCAGTTAATTTCCGGGTAGTTAACAACCCCCCATTATTATCACTGTCCCAGCCCTTGCAGCTCTTTCCATCTGTGCAAGGAGCAGAGTCTCCACCTTCTTTTTAACACTGTAAGGTCTATAACAAACTCCAATGATAACCTTTGTATTGTGCACACCCATATGCAGATCTACCCATAATGCTTCAAACTCATCTCACTCTCCATCAACTAGGTCCTCATTCACACTCGCTTTGAGATCACTTCTCACATAGATACAGACACCACCACCCTTCCGTTTTACCCTGTCTTTCCGAAAGAGAGCATAGCCAGGAATATTACTAGCCCAGTCATGTGAAGAATGAAGCCAAGATTCAGCTATACCAATCAAATCATAGTTCTCCTCATGCACCAGAGCTTCCGACTCACCTATTTTGCTTGGCAGACTCCTGGCATTGGTGAACAAACACTTTAATTCACTGTAACATTTTGCACATGTATGTTGCATATTTTTATGTATTTATTTAGTACAAACTGTACCATTTCCAATGGTTGATGGTAGCCCTCTCCCCATCTTTCCCCATTTCACCCACCAATAGGGGCTGACCCCTGTCTGACCTGTCTACCCCATTATAATCTAATGCACCCTCCCCCCTCAATCCTAGTTGAAAAACTCCTCCAGCCTTCCCATAAACTATCTTTAGCATATAGGTAAAAACCCAAAGCCCTCCTCCTTACACCAGGTCTTTAGCCATGCATTCAGGGCTCTAATCTCCCCCTGCCGTTCCTGTATTGCACATGGCACAGGCAATATTTCAGAGAATATTGCCTTGGAGGTGCTTCCCTTCAACTTGCAACCTAGTTCTTTAAATTGGTTCTTAAGGAGCCTCCATCTTCCATATATTCTGTTATTGGTTCCAACATGGACCAAGACAGCTGGGTCATGCCCAGCCCATCCCAGTAATTTATCAACCCGGTCCACCACATGCCGAACCCTGGCACCAGGGAGACAGCAAAACATTCGGTTGAGGTGATCTTGGCAAAAAATTATTCTATCAGTCCTTCTAATTATACAATCCCCAATTACCACCAACTGTTTAGGCCTACCTGCACTACCCCTACCACCCCTACTAGATGGGCTGCTCTCCCGGCTGTTAGGTGGAGCAGTGGCATCTAGGGCTGCCAACTTTGAGTTTGCCACACCCACATCTTCACTAAACTTGGCAAATCTGTTAGGGTGCTCAAACACAGGGATGGCCTTCTTTTTTCGAGCCCCTACCAGCCCCTCTAACTGTATGAACCCATCTACCTACCTTATAATCCTGACTTACCCCTCCACCCTCCCCATTAACCCTACTAGCTAACCCTAACTAGGACCCCTTTCAAGGTTGACAGCTCTGCCCAGCATTGCAATTTCCTCCTCCAGATCTCTAATACGAGCTTCCAGAAGGGCAACCTGCTCACATCTATCACAGCAGTATCCATCCTGGAGCTGTTCCATAGTTGCATACATGCGGCACACTGTGCACTGTACAAAACCTTCAATCGTGCTAGCACTCATTTTCCCAGATACAACAACATTAATAACAGGACATTTCAGATGTTACTTACAGGTTCTGAAGACTCCTGTTATCCACTTACCAACCGGGCCACTTTTTTACATTTTTTTTGCTAGAAAATTACTTAGAACCCCCAAACATTATATATATTTTTTTCAAACACCCTAGATAATAAAATGGCGATTGTTGCAATACTTTTTGTCACACGGTATTTGCGCAGCGGTCTTTCAAGCGTGATTTTTTTGGAAAAATTGTACTTTTTTGAGTTAAAAAATAAGACAACAATAAAGTTAGCTCAATTTTTTGGGATAGTGTGAAAGAGGATGTTACGCTGAGTAAATAGATACCATACATGACCCGGTTGAAAATTGTGCACACTCGCGGAATGGCGACAAAGTCCGGTATTTAAAAAGTTCCATAGGCGACGCTTTAAAAAATTGTATCTGTTACCAGGTTAGAGGTGCAGAGGAGGTCTTTTGCTAGAATTATTGCTCACACTCTGGCGATCGTGGCGATACCTCACATGTGTGGTTTGAACACCGTTTTCATATGTGGGCGCGACTTACGTATGCGTTTTCTTTGCTGCGCGAGCTCACGGGGACAGTGGCGCTTTACATTTTTTTTTTAATTTTATTTATTTATTTATTTATTTTTAGCACTGTTCCTTTAAAAAAAAAATCTGATCACTTTTATTGTTATCACAAGGAATGTAAGTGTAATATATGGTGACATGTACTCTTTTTGGAGGGTCAGGGGGTCTAAAAGACCCCCCATCCCTCCTTTGCACTTCACAGTATTCAGATTGCCAAAAACGGTGATTCTGAATACTGTCATTTTTTTAAAATTGGCGCCGTTAGCCACCGAGTTAACCGGAAGTGACGTTGTGACATCGCTTCTGGAATTTGCCGAAGGAGACCCAATCAGAGCCGATTACGGCTTCTATCAGGTCTCCTTCCAGCCGGCAGATGCGCCGGATCGTCGCTCCGGTCTCTCGGTGGGACGGGAGGCCAGAGAAGAGCGGTGGAAGGCGGCGGGGGGGGTGTCCCCTCCCGCGCCCTGTGATAACGACCGAGCGGCTTCCGAGCCGTATCGGTCATTACCACTGGATAGCCGACCGCCAGCTCTAAAAAATGATACCGGGATATAGCCTGCAGCTGCCGGTAGAGGCCTGGCAGAGCATCACCAGGGATGAAACCCAGCGCCTGGTGATGTCTATGCGTTCCAGACTTCAGGCTGTAATTGACTGCAAAGGATTAGCAACCAAGTATTAAAAAGTGATTGTTGACTTTGACACACATACACCTACCTCCTGGAGAGTGCTCTTGATCTGACCAACTGCTGTGAAGGGTCTTTTCTTCACCAGGGAAAGAATTCTTCGGTCATCCACCCCTGCTGTTTTCTTTGGTCTTCTGGGTCTTTTGGTGTTGCTGAGCTCACCAGTGCGTTCTTTCTTTTTAAGGATGTTCCAAACAGTTGATTTGGCCGCACCTAATGTTTTTGCTATCTCTTTGATAGGTTTGTTTAGTTTTTTCAGCCTAATGATGGCTTGCTTCACTGATAGTGACAGTTCTTTGGATCTCATATTGAGAGTTGACAGCAACAGATTCCAAATGCGAATAGCACACTTGAAATTAACTCTGGACCTTTTATCTGCTCCTTGTAAATGGGATAATGAGGGAATAACACACACCTAGCCATGGAACAGCTGAGCAGCCAATTGTCCCATTACTTTTGGTCCCTTAAAAAGAGGGAGGTACATATACAAACTGTTGTAATTCCTATACCGTTCACCTGATTTGGATGTAAATACCCTGAAATTAAAGCTGAAAGTCTGCAGTTAAAGCACATCTTGTTCATTTCATTTCATATCTATTATGGTGGTGTATAGAGCCAAAAAGATTAGAATTGTGTCGATGTCCAATTATTTATGGACCTCACTGTACTTTTGAGGTGACTTCAGGCGACTTGCATTGACTTCTATTACAGAAGTCGCCTGCAAGTCGTGCTGACATCGCCTCTTGCTGGGCTACTCAGAATTGCCCTGCAGGTCGGATCGCCTAGGTGTGAATGCAGCCTTAGGGAACCCTTGCTAAAACCAATTCTTTGAGGGACAGTTGGAAAAATAGCTCTTATATTGGTGGCCATTGGACATGTGCACACTGGAAATTTTCATTTAGTTTTCGGATGCATTGAAGAATTGATTGATGATTAATGTTCGGGAATTTGTTTTGTATCTTCAGCATTCATTTTGTACATTCTTTGGTCCTGGTGGATTCTAAAAATTTGGCAGTTTTATGGAGTATTGCTATATATTAGATCTATCAAATCGGGCAGGTTTGAATTGGAAAAATTCTATATTTTTGGACACTAGTCCAACCCACCAAGAGAAATGGTATGAGCTGATTGAACAATATGGATTGGCATCATGTGCATCCGAATTAACGTATGGAATGAAATTCGGATCCATTTGTTAGCTGAATCCAAATTATCAAACACATTTTAAAATGTATTTTATTTCCCTAGGGGCCCCAACTACTATCGCATCATATACATCCAAATTTCCAAAATTTTCATCCAAAAAAGTAATCATAACAGAACTAAACTAAAATTTCACAGCAGTACCACTGAAGTCCTTGCCTGGGCCAGTTCACCTCACCTTGATACCCCCCCCCCCCCAGCAGTATATTGGCAGCTTTCCGGCCTTCTGGTCTCTAATTAAGCAGGGTAGTCACTGTTGGAAGAGGACGCAGGCTGAACTTAGCTGTTGAGGACTCTAGTATTTCTGCTAACAACTTTGAGAATGAATTACTTAACAGTGACAGCAGCTGTAAGGTCAACAAGGGCTTATGCTGAAGTTAATTTACTGGTTATTATGAATATGTAAATAGTTGTGTCCATAGCCTGGGTAAGATGTGGTGGTAAGGGAGGCAATGAAAGGCTTTTCTCTTCACTATGCTGTTGATGAAACAACCCTCAAATCTGTTTAGTGATGTGCATGAGGTATTATTATATGGAATGTGGAAACATCATAAAAGAACAGCGTTTGCAACACAGTGTAGGCTTGCTCTTGTAAAATTGCTTCATATTTCTCTGCTAATATACAGCTCTACAGAGCACATATAATAGGGTTTATTAACTCATGGAATAGAGGCTGCTCACAGGAGTAAATTCAATGTCTGTATGTTTCCACTTACACATCTCATCAGGACTTTCTGCACTTCGCATGGGCAGAAAATAACTTCCAGTTTTTTTTTTTTGCACTTCAACCTATCTTCTGCTTCCAGAATGTTCACAACCCAGGGCATTCAATCATGGGCTAGCTAGATGACCTTCTTCTGAAGCAATAAATAAGGAAACCAGTGCTGCCTATAACACTTAAAATACAGAGAATAGTCCTGCTGGCTGACCATCAGGGTAGTCACAATGCCCAAAAGAACAATATAAAAACTATGGATGCAGCACAGTGACAGATATAAAATAGGTGAATAATAGTCCATAAAAGTCCATAAGAGTAAAGACAAAAATGCATGCAGACAGATCCTCAAGGTGTGCATATTGTCCAAACATATAGTGAGCAATTCCTCCACCAGCTAGCATGCTCGCTCACTTTACTGTATGACCTCAGTTCCACTAGAGGGTCAAACACACTTGCCCACAAAGGGGTAATCAATATACTGTAATCCTGCTGCTGTGGGAACTTCTATAAAGCTGGAATCGATCGGGAAACAACCTTGGCTTCCATAAGCATCTCAGTATACCACTCAGCGGGATAGAATAAAATATTGAGCAGCCATAGGAAAGAGGTAACAAGATCTAAGTGCACACTGTAGGAGTCCATAAAATTTTATTTTAAAAACTACTCACAGGCAAAGGTCTTGGACAAAGCATAACAATTAGAGACAGCGAGTCACGAAGAGCGGTATCGGGTGACGTCACAGTAGGCTCCTCCTCCACTTCACCTTTACCTGTGAGTAGTTTTTTAAATAAAATTTTACGGATTCCTAAAGTGTGCACTTAGATCTTGTTCCCTCTTTCCTATGGTTGCTCAATGTTTTATTCTATCCCGCTGAGTGGTATACTGAGATGCTTATGGAAGCCAAGGTTGTTTTCCCGATCGATTCCAGCCATATAGAAGTCCCCACAGCAATAGGATTACAGTATATTGATTACCCCTTTGTGGGCAAGTATGTTTGACCCTTTAGTGAAAATGGGGTCAGACAGTAAGGTGAGCGAGCACGCTAGCTGGTGGAGGGATTGCTCACTGTATGTTTGGACCATGTGCACACCTTGGGGATCTGACTGCATGTATTTTTGTCTTTACTCTTATGGACTTTTATGGACTACTATTCATTTATTTTATACCTTCTCCTGAAGGACTCATCTCCTAGAAAATGTCCACAGGACAATTTAAGTGCTGCAGGTTTTTGGCTAGGCAATTAAAAAGAAAAAAATTGCTCTCCAGCCTTCTCTTTGCCTGGAATGCATGGATATGGTCCCGAACATATCCCAAGAAAAAGCTTTTATTCCAGAAAAGAAAATTCTTTCTCTAAGAGCTCAAACCTGAGATCCAGGGGCAAGCCAACAGTGAGATTATCCATTAAAATTTTGGATCTAATGATCCAGGAAAAGGAGGCAGTGCTTTTCACCCTTTTCAGTCTACTTTGTAGAAAAAGTAGACTCTTTCCCTCAATTTACTAATTCTCCTATCCAGCCAAGCAGGAACTTCCTTATCTTTGTGGAGCACCACACAAGCCCTAACAGTGGGGAATTTCTTTTTTTCCCTACCATTGGAAAGATCTTACAATAGATGCAGTTCTATCCGGCTGGGGAGGAGTGTTCCAACACTTGACAATTCAAGGAACATGATCAAGAGAGGGAACCAAACTCTCCATTGACCTATCCTGGAGCAGGATTGTTGTCCCTGTAGCACTGGACCCCCATTCTGAAGGTACACCTAATCTGGGTGCAGTCAGACAATGCTATCATGGTGGAATATATCAACCATCGGGGGGTGGGGCACAAGGATCATGGTTGCTTTGAAAAAAGCAAGACAGATTCTCTCATGGACAGAAACTCACTGCTCAGTGATTCTGAGGTCCACAACTCTGGAGTGGACAACTAGCAGGGGAATAATCTCAGCTGCCACTGCTTAGATTAAGGAGCATGGTCTCTTCATCTAGATGTGTCCACTCTGATATGGCAAGGATGGGGGATTCTGGATGTGGACATCCTAGCTTCCAGATTCAACAAGCTACCCCTGTTTGTTGCCAGAACCAGGAATCCTCTGGCCTTGGCTTCAGATACCCTAATAAACCCCCTGACCTTAGTTTAGGCTTATTCATGCCTTCCCTGCAACGTGAATTCTGCCTTGCCTGCTCCACAAAATAGAGAAAGAGAGAAAAGTGATGATTCTAATTGCACCAAAATGGCCCAGAAGAACCTGGTACACAGACTTAAGGCCCGTACACACGGTACGATTATCGGCCAACAACGGTCATCCAATAGCCTGTTGGCCGATTACCCAACCGTTAGTACGCATGATTTTCTAGCTGATTTCCAATTATTGTCCAACAGAAATTGGCTGACAAGACTGAAAAACTTTTGTTGGCCAACAAAGCGTTGGCCGATTGTTGTCTCTTGTGTACAGAAGTGCAAACACGCATGCTCGGAATCCAGGAAGTGTTTGGTCATGTAAACCTGTGTTCATAATACACAAATCACATTCACCTGAACTTCCTCGTTATACGTTCGTAACGCGTCACTACGTTCAGCTTTGTTGGCCGATTACTTGACTACCATCGCTACGCTAGACACAACCACCAACAGCCAATTTGGACAAAGGTTGGACATTTGGTTGGCCAATAATCTGCACGTGTGTACGAGGCTTTACTCAGACTTCTAGTAGAAAACATCTGCCCCCTTTCCAACAGACAAGATCTGTTATCTCAAGGTACTCTACTCCATCTTGCTTCTCAGGCTGTGGTTTTAACAGTATAGCTTTTGAAACTCAGGTCTTAACCGCTTGCCGACCACTGATCGGCAATTGACAGCGACAAAGTGGCTCTGTAACGCAAATCGCCGTCATACGACGGCGGGCGCGATACAGAGCCACTGTGAGCGCGCGCGCCACCGGAGGCGCGCGCGCGCGCTCACTGTGTTCGGGGGGGGGCCAGGGAGTGGGTGCGGCGGCTTCGATTGCCGCCGGCCACCCGCGATGCCCCCCCCGGAGTGAAGGAGCGGAGGTCCGTGTAAGTAAACACGGACCTCCGCTCTGTGTGAGGGGGAAGGGCTGTGATCACAGCCTTCCTGTACATGAAGGCTGTGACCACTTCCCTTCCCCAGCTAGGCAAGCCCCCATACAGTTAGAACACGCCCAGGGAACATACTTAACCCTTAGCGCGCCCCCTGCAGGTTAATCCCTTCACTGCCAATGGCATTTACACAGTAATCAGTGCATTTTTATAGCACTGATTGCTGTATAAATGCCAATGGTCCCAAAAAAGTGTCAAAACGTTCCAACATGTCCGCCCCAATATCGCAGTACCGCTAAAAATCGCAGATCGCCGCCATTAC
>BLSH010066234.1:1785870-1798753 GCA_018402905.1 Glandirana rugosa
ACCAGCATGGCTTTGTGGTAGCCCAGATCCACACAAGCGCTTTAGACCTCCTGTAATTAAGAGGTCCAGGATATCTGGTAAGAACACAACCATCTGTGGTGAAGGTTCTTCTCGTGTTTTTGGACACTGTGGTGCATGTCGGGCATCCCTTTCACATTTGATTAAGGATTATTATTTCATCACTAGTCACTGTGGACTTTATTTACATGGACTTTTATTCACTTGGAGTTTTATGAATTCATTCACTGTTATCACTATTTTTCACTTGATACTATTTTCTTTTTCCATTTTATTTTTGGTATATACACTAGCGCAGCTTTTTCTCATGTTTTGTATTATTTGGGTGTAGGAGTCACACTTTATTGCTGCAGCTGTGTTACAGAGTGAAGTCTTTATTAGGGTTAGCGCAGTTTTCTCATTTATATTTACACAGCTTGCTACAGTAATGTCCAGCTTCCACAGGGATTCAACAGGTATGGCACAAACATACTTACATGAGTCCAAGCTGGACCAATGTAACTATGGAAGAATTCCCATAAACTTCAACTTTTATGTTTCTGGAATTCTACATATGGACAATGTTCCTCTGCTGATATCATTTATTTACATGCTTGGCATTTCTTGTCATTATGTGTTATATTGTTCCCTTTTACAGATTTAATAATTTTGCTGTTTTTGTTTACTGGTGCACTTGCTATTTAGGCTGGGTTCACACTTGTCCGACAAACACACCGACATTGTGAGCGCAAGTCGCATTAGGTCACAAAATCAATGTTTCCCTATAAGAGCCTTCTTAACTGGTCTGACTTGAAAAAGGTTCTTGTACTACTTTGGTCCGACTTTGGTCCTACTTCAGCCCATTGAATATCATTGAAGTAGGATCAAAGTCGGATCCTTGTTCTAACCATCCGACTTGTGACATCTGACTTGGTGATTACAGCAGCAGTAAAAGGAATTTATCTCACACTGGGATTGTTTTGATTGGTGAAAGGACAAGTCACTATCTCAAAGTCGGAGCAAAATCTTATCTTGGTCATTCAAGTCGGATGGAAGTAGGACCAAAGTAGGACCGATGTGGCAGGGCAAAGTAGGATCAAAAGTGTGGCCGTTTTTGTGTCGGATAGTGTGAACCCAGCCTAAGAAAGGAACAGCGTAGCATCTTTGGAACTCTGTTACTTTCCTAATGTTGAATACTCACATATTAAAGTGCTAATTGATACAAATGTTTATTGCTGGCATATATTACTAATTAGCAATTAAGATAATATGAATCACCTTTGCAGCTAGGTTTTAATTGTAAATGAAATACTTCAGCCTTGAGGCCCCGTTCACACTGAATGCAGCTTTGAAATCTTGCTACTTTAGTGTGATTTCAAAGCCACAAGACAGTACGATTTCATTTGTGGCTTGCCAACATCTGTGCGATTTCATGCACAGATGTCAATGCAAATCACACATGAAATCACAAAAAATAGCGCAGGAACACCTATTAGTGCCATAGAAAGACATCAGATGCAACTTCAGGTGCAATTTTTAAATCGTATGTCCCAACTGAAGTCACACCATTGTGAACAGGGGCTTAATATCTTTTCATGCTGAATTTCCATTCTTTTGGCTACCCTTTCTGCATTTCTTATCATTGCTGCTGACCACTATTGTTAATATTCTGTAAGCTTCATATATTTTGTTGGTATCACTGATTTCACTGAACCAAGTGTCCATATCTGGTCTACGTATTGGTAAATTACAAGCAATATGTTGATATTCTCCCATATTGAGGACAGATTGTTCCATCCAGTAATGAGCCACTTAGAGATCATGTGGACATATGGTAATTGTACAGTAAAAATATCAGCAATTTTATATTGGACATTATGTAATCACTTACAGTTTGACGGTCACAGATAATCACCTTGTTTTTCCTTTTAATCTAGATTAAATTTACAACCAGAATATATCAGAGTGCACAATGAAGATCCTGTCTGCTGTCCACATGGTGGAGAATGAGAATGAAACAGAGGAGCAAAACAGTAGAGACCCTGCTGACATCAATGTTACAGTTACTGCCTCTTGTATTATTATGGTCTGCATATTCGGAATGCTGGGAAATGGAATAGCCTTCTGGTACCTTTCTTTCAGAATTCCGAGAAACAAATTCACAGTGTATATAATTAATCTGAGCATTGCTGACTTTACTTACCTGTTTTTTAATTCCATTCTCATGGTATTTCAGATTGATGCATTGATGGGTGTGCATCCGAAAATTCCAGGAATTGTTAAGGTTATTATTTCATTAGAGATATTTTATGATGGTGCATACCAAGCTGGTATGTTCTTCCTACTTGCCATCAGCATTGAAAGATGTCTTTCTGTTTTCTACCCCATATGGTATCGTTGCTGCCGTCCTAAACACCAGTCATTAATAGTCTGCATAGGCTTGTGGTGCACTGCTGGGGTTGAAAGCTGTATAGAAAACCTTGCCTGCACCGCAGAGGCATTTGCAGCAAGATCAACTCAATGTACAGGGGTTCAGGCAATGACATTTGTATTGGCCATTGGAATCTCCCTCCCACTCATGCTATTTTCCAGCGCCATTTTACTCATCAAGATCCATAAAACATCATTAAAATGTCGGCCGCCAAAACTTTATGTCATCATAGCTATATCGGTCTTTGTTTTTATGGTTGCCTGTGTGCCAATCAAATTTATGGGGCTGCTAATGTACATGAAACTTTTGCCACATAACTTTAAAGTGGTGCATTTCTTTTTTGCCAGCATCTTGTGTACTGTATTTGGCAGCAGTATTAATCCATATATCTACCTTATGGTTGGAAGAAAAAAGAAGCAAAAATTACCTAGTTCAATTCACTCTGCTCTACATAATGTCTTTCATGAAGAGGAGGATGAAACAGAGAAAACGTTTGCAAAGAGCTCTGGAATTAGCCATATTAGTTAGCATGTCAATGCAATTAGCTTAAAGTGTAAATGTAAGCAGTAATAGAAGACTTGTTTAACCCCCTTATGTAGGCATTACAAATATTTTTTTAACCACTTCAGCCCCGGAAGGATTTACCCCCTTCCTGACGAGAGCACTTTTTGCGATTCGGCACTGCGCCACTTTAACTGACATGTGACGTTGTACCCAAACAAAATTGACGTCCTTTTTTTCCCACAAATAGAGCTTTCTTTTGGTGGTATTTGATCACCTCTGCGGTTTTTATTTTCTGCGTTATAAACAAAAAAAGAAAGCAACAATTTTGAAAAAAAAAACAATATTTTTTACTTTTTGCTATAATACATATCCAAAAAAATTATAAAAAAACAAATTTATTCATCAGTTTGGGCCAAAATGTATTCTTCTACATATTTTTGGTAAATAAAATCACAATATGGGTTTATTGATCGAGGGGTTAACTGTGTTCCCTCAGTGTGTTCTAACTGTGTGGGGGCTGAGCTGGCAGGGGCATGACAGATCTAACTGATCCCAATGACAGGGACCAGTAGATCACTGTCATGCCACCTGACAATACGGGGAACCGCCGTGTTTACATTGGCGTTTCCCTGTTCTTCCTCTGTCTGTAGTAGGCGATTGCGGGTCGCCAGCGGACATCGAGTCCGCCCGACCCGCAGCCACACTCAGGGAGCGTGCGGCGAGCATGAGAGTGTGCCTGCGGCGGCACGCGCCTGCCTGCTAGATGCGCCTGCGTGAATCCCCGTTTATATTATAGCGATTCATGCTACGCTGCCACTCTGCAGCAGTAAATGTACACGAGCCGGTCGGGAAGCGGTTTAATAGTACCTCAATCTGTCTTTGTGTCACCATATCAGCATTGGGACAATTGGCAGCATTGTTAGCCAATCAGGCTTTACTGCATTGCACAGTGCTGTAAATCTAACAAATGTAGCTTGCTGATTAGAGGAAAGAGCACAGAAATTACATATTCATTGAGATATTTCACTAATACTTGGTTAGCCTATACTGTCTAGCAGGTATGTCTTTTTTGGAATATTGGCTGAACAGAGATTCAGATCTTGCAGCAGATAAGGCAGATCATGCATTTAAAGTAAACATTTAGCAACAGAGAAGACCAGCCACTTCATGGCACATGAAGTCACATTACAGCAAAAATGAATATGAATTAAAAATTCACAAACTTTATGAACTTAGGGCCCATTCATCCTGTCTGTATGCTAAAATGCTCTGTTTTAAAGTGCCAAGCAGTGATGGATCTTTACAATTTACCTTTTTTCTTTTATTAGAAGTGTATAAAGTGTACACATCATACCAACATTGTGGTGTGAAAACGGCACATTGGAATTAATTGTTTTCTATGTGCTTTTGTGGTGACTGGCATTGATCCAGTCGGAAAAACGCCATTCACTGCATACTGTGTGAATGGATCCAAAATGTATTTAGGAATACTTTGGATCTTGCTGGTAACCCTACACACCTAGCTACTTTGCAAAGTTACCCATTATAGAAACAGGTTGAAAATAGTTGAAAAAGGGGGCATTTGCAATCATTTATTGCATGAAGATCTGTATATTTTTAACTTTAGAGCAACAGTGCTGATTTACTAAAAGACTAGAGACTGTTCACTCCAATCATTCGCAAGCAGAAATCCTGTTTTTTCCCTTACACGTACATTGCATATTCCAAAGTGAACACAGCGTAACCTTATTCACTCAGTAACATCAACGAACCTTCATGCTTCAAGGTTAATATACACTTTTCTAAGTGCCCTTTCACATTAATATTGAAGCACTTTTCATGCGCTTTTGAGCAGCTTAAGGCTGGGTTCACACATATGCAAATTGAATGCAGGTTTCCCCGCATCCAAATCGCATGACAGTCAAGTAGAGCCGGTCCCTACATGTCCAGGGCGGCCACGGTCTGGACTGAAAAAGGGTCCGGTGTGTGTTTGGGTCCGGTTCAGGCAAAAATTCTGACCTGAATTGCACATAAACTGTTGAATAAGCACACACCGGACCCCAGGCACGAACCCACCACCGCATATGTGTGAACCCAGCCTTGGGGTATATTTACACCAGATGCAGTGGGACTGCGTTTTGCAGCTATACCAGTCCCACTGTAAGACCAAGGCAAAATGCCTTGTCTCCTATGTAGCCGGGTTCACAACACTGTGTTTCAGTGGTGTATGGGCACAGTGCACTAAGAAAAAGTACTTTATATCAACGCAGCATGCTGAGAGGCAATCCACTTCTTCTCACCATGTGTGGGGCAACTGAAGTTTATGAGATGACTTTGTGACATCCCAATAGAGTTGATTTAAAAAAAAAAAGAAACAGTGCGAGATCTACCAAGTTTAGCACATCATCACTGTGCTAATCTCAGCTGTATAACACTGCATTGCAGCGTAGTGGCTGGTGTGAGCCAGCCCTCAGGGCTCTTTCATATTGATGCATTCCTATTGACTTACCAATGTGTGAACAGTTACATAATGGGGCATAGTTTTCATGCGCTTTTGATGCCCTGGTGGGCCATAGTGAACAATCAGAACACAACTCCGGTGTCTTTAACATATATTTATTTATATATGTGAATGATGCCACAGAAGTGCTAGTAGGCTACATCGCAGGAGGGTTAGGACTCATTTACATCGGCATTCAGCCCTATACAGCGTAAAGAGACATTTTTTCAAATGTTTGTACTAGGACTGAACTGCTTGCAGGTAGCTTATATATAGTAGTGAAAAAAATGGGGTGTGTAGTACCGCGTTAAAGTGCTCAGTGAATAAGATAGCAGCGACAACCTATGAGATATAAACACAGCCAAAAATAATATACCGTATATAAAAATGTCACGCTAAGTGAACAAAAATCATATAATCCCCATATGAAGT
The DNA here is from genome assembly GCA_018402905.1 of Glandirana rugosa. Lineage (NCBI taxonomy): Eukaryota > Metazoa > Chordata > Amphibia > Anura > Ranidae > Glandirana > Glandirana rugosa. The sequence goes on from BLSH010066234.1 coordinate 1,791,735, forward strand.
AACATCAATCCTAAACATATTATACTAATCTCATAACAGTCATAAATATAGATATAAGTTCATAAAGGCTGAAAACAGGTGAAGAAGGTGATAAATATAGATATAAGTTCATAAAGGCTGAAAACAGCGTGAAGAAGGTACTCCAAAGTGAACACAAAAGTCCAAAGAAAAATTCAGGTATCAAGAATCAAAAGTTACATGTCTTCTGGTGGTGGAACTCTAAGGATATACTACAGAGCTGGATGCTTTTCTTGATGCCTGAATTTTTCTTTGGAATTTTGTATTCACTTTGGAGTACCTTCTTCACGCTGTTTTCAGCCTTTATGAACTTATATCTATATTTATGACTGTTATGAGATTAGTATAATATGTTTAGGATTGATGTTACTTCATATAGTGATTATATGATTTTTGTTCACTTAGCACGACATTTTTATACATAGCTTATATATAGTGAATGGATATGCACAGGCTGTATGGGCTTACCTGCATAGCTGGGTTTGACAGGTATGCAGGGACAGGTGGATGGACTGGAGCTGTGCATGTATCATTCTGGTCACATGCAGGGCCATCCTAAAGCTGGGTTCACATATGTTCACATGCGGTTCCCAGCATGGGGTCCAGTGCGTTTCTGTTCACCAGTACAGGTGCAAATCAGATCAAACTTTTTGCCAAAATTCACACCTGAACCAGACCCAAATCCGCACAGGACTTTTGGAATGCGGACTGTGGCCGCCCCAGACCTGTGTGAACCGGCCACACCTGCATGTCATGGGAACTGGATGCGAGGAAATTTCGCGTCCATTTCACACATATGTGAATCCGGCCTTACACTATATTTCCCCTGAGGCCTTGCATTCACCTTATGCACTACATCTTCATGTCTCAATGATGGTATCTCCTCCTACATCTATCAACAAAGGAAGATCAGCAAAACTGCCCCTCACACATATTATTTCCCTAACATTGCAAATTAATACTGGCTAGCTGAGAATAACAACTCTGAACAAAGAGAGCAGGGCAGGGCCAGCTCTGACTGCTGTAGTAGGCGGCTGTCAGTCACTAAAGTCCTAGGTGGTGTTTGTGCTGGTAATTTCTGCGCTGGCATGTCATTTTGTAGTCTAGGACAAGAGCATGCCAAGGAAGGTGGCCACCCTGTGTCTACTAGCAGACCCTGCCTAGCAGTGTTTTCACCTTTTAAATGTAAGTGTATCATGAAGAAAAAATTCAGAAAAGTTTTGAAATTTGGAGGAACACTGAATTAAAAAAAAAAAAAAGTGGAAATCAATAGAACAGACAAGGTAATGCACATAATATATTTACAACTGGGTTTAGTTACACTTTAAGGATAGATTTAGCACTAGATATTTAATGTTAGCCTAATTCCAATAGATAAGGCATTTAACAGCTTACAGTACTGTTTGCATTTTTCATGACTGGTCCGTATGTAATCTATCACCAATAAATGTCAGTGTAGCAGCATGAAACTGAAATAGAAACATACTATAATTCTCATGGCACACTGCAGGACATTTTTATGGCTTTAATTGATAGTATACATAAATTAATTTCCAGCAGCTGTTGCAAACAGTAACAGTGTTCAAATAAACTATGTTTTACACACAGGAGGTTTAGCACACAAAAATAATGTGGAACCCAGTGGCAGCTGGTGAAATTTTAGAATGGGGGGGGCTTCAGACCCCGCCCTTCCTTTTTGACCCCTCCCACTTCTCATAAGCCCCATCCCTTATAGTTTCCACCCCTTGTGTCAGGAGTATACAGCCCAGCATCACCAGCGGACAGCATGCAGCAGACAGCATGCTGGAGTGTGCAGAGCTCGGCTTGCGGACAGCATGCTGGGGTGGTTAGTCTGAGGCGCGGGAGTCGGGACTGAAACCCGGTGGAGTTCTGCGCCTGCGTGAGTAATCACGCAGCCAGCATGTCCGCCACAGTCCCGCCCACCTCATCAAATGCCAGTCAGTCACTGACTCAGGGCAGCCAATCAGACTATGTGTGTGCGCCTGTTCAGCAGACAGCAAGGAGCCGAGGAAAAAAAAAAGTCAATATACCGGTGCCTCCTGCAGGGGGTCAGGCTGACTTGTTTTTCTTTTTTCTTGTCAGCGGCATGGAGCTAGCTCCCAAGCGCCCCTTATTGACTGCCCGCCGCTGGTGGAACCCCCAAAGTTCTGCTTCTACTCCTCTTACACCCTATATCCCAATCTGTTTGGAAGGCGTACAGTGTAATCTGGCAAAGAATAAACACAGTATAGAACTTCTGGTCAGGAAACAGGCCTAGAAAACTCCTTGCTATGAAATCAAACTGCGTATGGTTCACTGGGCTGGGAAACTGAACAAGACCTGCTTCACAGCTTAAGATTTTTGCAACCATAGTTTACTTTACACAGCCTGTAAGATGTGACTGATCAGATTTGTAACTGCTATTTGACTGGTTTTGTTTGAAGTTCGTTCATAAATGGATTTATTGTATTACATTAAAGTTTACGATGTAAAGCCTAAATTTGTGTCCAGTATGTTTGTCAATTTAGCTTACTGTATGCAAATCTATACATATATATATATATATATATATATATATATATATATATATATATATATATGTATATTTCATTTACTTGTGTTGTTTATGCTGGGACTGCACCAGAGTTGCTCAAAATGGACTTTTATTAATTCAGCACAGTTTGTTTATCTATTTATGCATGCTCACTGATGTGAGGCTTTATTTGTGTTACAGTCTACTAGACCTTTTCTCATTAGCAGTCTATTAGCACTCTGTGACTGCGTGTGGACACTTCTACCATCTCAGATCACAGCGCAACACCACCACACACTATACGTATTCACTCACCTGGGCACTGATTCACCCATAGGTGTTTGCAGCAGTGGATCGCAATATTCATTTTAACCCAATTACTTCTGTGGTAGCGCAGGAGTACCCCAGACACTTTTATTTCAATAAACTCTTTTGCTAAAAAAAAATGCATCATACAGATTTCTTAACATATGAAATATTCAAATGAGCAAAGAGCAATGGGCAAATTGCAAAAAACAGCAAGAATTCCAAAAATAACCTATGCAGTCATGGGTTCCTATTAGATTAAAAAAAATGGCCTACAGAAATTACATTAAAATGAATGAACATTTTACAAAGCTGCACAGTTTTTCTACTATGGCCCTTTGGCTGCTAAGGTTTTTTTCTGGAAACGGTGGCCTTTTAAGACTTATCCTTTAATTTCACCTGTATTGAATGGTACTAAAAAGGTAAAAGCAGGGAAAATGCAGTGTGCAGGACTTTTCTCAATGCACTGCAGCAAAACAATAAGGCTGATTTACTAAAGAAGTTAAGCATATTAACAGCATAAATTGCGTGGCTATTCATGTAAATTATCCAATAATGTAAAAAACAAATTCATCTTTACTTAGTTCATCTGTACATTACTAGGTAACTGAACTGAATATTTACACAATTTAATATGTGGAAGATCCAGCAAAATGCATAACAACAAGTCTACTGTGTGTTATCCAAAATATGGCCATAGGCATAATTGGGTACAATCTGGTCAACATAAAATGTCTGCCTGAGCTGCTTTCCTCCTTCTCCCTCTATATAGCAAAAACATGGATGCCTCCGTGATCCAAGTGTTTGTGTTTATAAGAGGGGTGCCTTAAACATAAAGCAGAGGGGAGCAGGTCATGTGCACTGTGATATGTCTACAATAATAGATATACAAACATAGTTCAGGTGAATATTCATGTTTGTGATAGTTAGAGTGGAGAGGAAATGACAACAGCAGCTTAGGCAGACAGCCCTGGCTTTAGCTTTCTGATTGGTTTACTCTCAGAAGTGCAATGAGTTGGTCATGCATTTCTGTGCCCTCTACTGTTTGAACCTGTAAATGCCTGTAAATAAATAATGTATGCACTTCCTGCCTGTCAGAGAAATAACAATGCCAGGACCGAACAGAACTTTCCCGCACACACGTGCGGGAGAATGGTGTGTCTGCGCATGCAGATGCGCGACGGAACGAGATGGTGCATGCATTGCATTCGATCCCTGGATTGTCTCCTGACCTTCCACTTGCTTGATCTCTGGTGTTTGACCCTCAGCCTGCCTCACAGACTTTGCTTACCTGCCTGATCCTCTGTGCTGACCCTTGGCTTGCATCATGGACTCTGCTATTGATCATCCTGTCTGAACTCTTGTGTTTGACCCCTGGCTGGCCTTACAGACCTTGCTATTCTTCTCCTGTGTTTGACCCTCGGCTATCTTCACGGACTTTGCTCCTAGCCATCTGCTGATCTCTTGTGCAAGACCCTGGCTTGTCTCACTGACCCTCCTGCAAACCAGTTATCAGCCTGTCTCACCCACGTGTGTGACAACCCCAGCCGGGCCTAGACTGCTATCCTGCACTCAGAGAACTGTTCAACACAATTGCAGTTGTATGAACTCTGCTTATTCCATCTTGCTACTTCACAGTTCCCGCGATACCACCTGCACAAGCCTCCATCTTCCTGCTGGTAACCCGTGCTTCATTATGCACTATGCTTCCTGTGCCACCTTCAGGGGTATACTGCGTTTGACCGCAAGGAGAGTCCCGACTTCGGATCAGGTAGGTACCACTGCCCCTGGCTGTTGGCCTGGAAACCCCAGAAGGAGGAAGTGGAGAGATAGAGACAGTCTCAGCCACATGTCTCCATAGAGACTATTATACTCTACTAGGGAGGGACTAAAGCACAGAGTAGATAGGCTGACTCTGAGTTCCAGTGCCACACCACAGTTCCTGCTGGTGAGAAACACTGTTCCAGGCTGGTTGGACAACAGTTGGAGGATTCCCCCGTGACCACTGATATTGTCAGACAGGCACTGCATCATCCTGAGGAGCCCCACCATCTGAACTTTACTGCAACATTTATCTGGAGGTATCTCTATCCTGGGTATATGTGTACAAGGACTCCTATTGGGCCCTTTTGCTGATAATACCCGTTTTCACATTGAATGTATGTACTGTTATTCATCGCTTTTTTCTATAAAACTTGTATAATTTTATACTGGTGTGCATCTATATACTTGTGGTTAATGTTGTACGCTGGCTGCAGTAGTTCTTCTGCTCCCAATTACTGATTATTAAATCACTGATTCATTTCCCGGAAAGGGAATCCCCTCTGTTCACAGAGGCACTGTCTTGGGTGGAGGCACTGCCAACTTTATTATCAATCTCATTCTTCCACTTAGTGAAGGTTCTGGTCCTGTATGCTATTATGGTCCTGTGCCCCCCCAATGTTATGATTTTTGACTGAATTTTGCTTGGAAATGCTTACAGATAACCTTTTCAGTATTGCTTCTGCTCCTTCACTGGCTTGGTTTCTGCTGGCAGAGCTGAATAACAGCCACAGCCCTCAGTGCAAGACTTGTATTGCACAGAAGGGGAGATGTGTGTCTGAGCAGGTCAAGGTGAGTTACTAGCTGCATTTTTTTTCTGGTGCCTATTAGATTGTGCGGTCATAGTCAGACACCCTGCACAACAGGAAAATGAATGTAAAACTATCAAATTGATGTTGTCAGTGCATTGGGGTTGATTTACTAAAACTGTAGAGTGCAAAACATGGTACAGCTTCCATTTTTTTTGTCAAAGCCAATTGAAAAAGCTGAAGTTAGAAGTTTATTGGCTGATTGGCTACCATGCACAGCTGCACCAGACTTCTTTAATTGGGCTTTAAAGCGTAACTCCACTTTTGTTGAGAAAAACACGTTCCTCTCTGGGTGATCTATGTACATTGCAAGGATTATAACAAGCTTTGTTGCAGATTCCTACCTTTTGTTATTCTGAAGAAATCCCTCTCTGTTTCTCTGTGCCTCTGTACTGAGTGAGTCTAATGGGAGTGGTTATTTTATAATTAACTGTCAGGTGTGCAGCTGTTGAGCACTAATGAGGAAAGTTGCTGGATCTGCAACCCTTTAGACGTGTTCCATATTGAAAGTATCTCTCCAAAAATGACATTTTTGTTGCAGGGGATGCCTGAAATCTGACTTGTATCTTAAGCAGACTTCTGGGAAAAACAGTCAGCCAATCACACAAGCAGAAAACAATGTTTCTGGGGAGTGGTCAGTACACACTCTGTACAGAACAACTCCAGGTAACCATATTACAATGCATTCTCAGGAGATTACAGTGGCTGCAAATTGAAAAGGAAAGGTAATTTTTAATAACATTTAATTACAATATGACTTGTGTCTCAATTATATGCGCTATATTATTTTTTCTTTATTTGCTATTTTTTTCCCCACGAAAAGTGGAGTTACCCTTTAAGTTATTTCTGTAATATTTATACTTTTGTTGTGCCTTCCATATTTTTTTAATTCTGTTTTGTCAGGATTTTTTTTTCTAATTTGGTATTTATTGGCTACTTATATATTAAAAAATATGGACAGTATCCCTGCTGAACTGCTAAGCTAACAAGCAGTTTTGAAAATAGTCTCTTGTTTTCAAGCATGCTGACTAGATGAATAAGCTTGCATTGAGAAGACTAGTAAGGCACAAGTAGTGTGCAGTATTACTAAGGAAGCAGAATCTGAATATGTAATAAGTAGAGTTGAGCGAACCTCTGGAAGTTCGGGTTCTGCTGGTCCGTCCGAACTTCGGGACAAAGTCCGGGTCCGGGTCCGGACGGAACCCGAACGATCGCACCGGAATGATCAGAAGAGTTACGTTCGAATAAGTAGATCAGTCGTACGAACTTTTGTTCTCTGATAAAAGTTTTGACGAACAATCGAATCGTCAAGTCGTCCCTATGACAGGTATAAAAAATTATATATTCATCGGTTATTTATGGTTTAATCTTTTTTTTTAGGACTGTTTTGTCTTAATTTTTTTATACCTTCCGTGTTGTTTTCATATTTATAATGTCTTTATTGAATTTCCCATTGAGGTGAAAAGCACCCCTTTTTTTATCGTTTATTTCTTTTTTATTATATCGCGTATATTAACTCTGTGTTCAGTATA
>BLSH010066234.1:1827828-1840038 GCA_018402905.1 Glandirana rugosa
CAAGCGGGGAAGCACGGAAGTCACCTTGTTTTCTGTTTGAAACGGCACTGAAGTCACTTTATTTGGAAACTACGGCATCTACCATCATTATAATTTTGGAAGTCATTGAAGAGGGATACTAACCCCCTCAATTGGGAGGAAAAACATAGAACTAAAAAGTTATACTCAACAGCATATTATGATCTGGCTGAGACCCATATAGACCTCTTTCAGCACAGCCTTCTCAGCCTTTGGTTTATTTTCGTTGTTTAATATATATTTGTTTGGTAAATTAACCCACGAGGTATTTTCATATTCTCACGGACTTTACATTGATAGGCAGATCACTCTGCCGGTTAACATATCGGTTTTTACTGTATGACTACTGCAAACTCCTTAGTAAGTTAATTTGTTATCAATATTTCAAAAGACATATGTGTTTACCTATTACCATCATTTGTGTTTTATATGGATTTTTACTGATTTTTACGGGCACACTTTACATATAAGTTCATATCTCTCCTTGCTATTCTACGACATCTCCCAAGCCACTACCTCATCATCTTCTCTAGTTGGACCTATTTTTTCTAATGTTTTAGTTGGTTTTAAATTGATTTATTATTACGGACTTTTACGGACATTTACGGATTTTTACGGATACTATTTATTATCAATTTTTTGACATACTTTCATGATATTTGTTTTTAGGGTCAGTATCCCATATTTATTAGCAGATATATATATATATATTTATTTTTTACTCACTTTTAGACAGCGCCATTCCTACATTATTATTACAACACTCCAGTGTCTGTGCAGCAAGAGAGTGTATCCCACAATGACTCAATTCTCAGTTTCTGGGCACTCTGATACATTCTCCCTCTCTCTCTACAGCCCTCAGTGCATAGGGTTTCTCTGCACCAGCCTCGGGAGCATGTGAGGTAGGCGCAAACCCAGACAGGGAGATGTGCTCAGTGTGGTTCCCCATGGCAAAAAAAACCCACCAGTCCCTTTGGTGGTCCAGAAAAAACAGCCTTTGTCTCTTCCCTTAGCACTGTCTCCCACCTGGAATTGTAGTTCAATGGTCAATAGAGGCTCGTAGAATGGCTCCCTTTGTGAACTTCCACTCCCAGATTCCAATGTGGCTAGAAAAGAAGTCTATAGGGCTCCTTAATTTGCTTGCTCCCCCTGGTGGTGAGAGGCAGACAGTGTGCCTAAACCGAGCATATCAGTTCAGTTGTAGTTTAAAAAGCAGCGGCAGGCAGTGTCCCAACTCACTCCTTATAGCCAAGCATCTGGCTACAAATATTATTATTATACAGGATTGATATAGCGCCAACAGTTTGCACAGTGCTTTATAATTTAAAGGCAGACAGTACAGTTACAATACAATAAAATACAAGAGGGTTAAGAGAGCCATGCTCATAAGAGCTTACAATCTAATAGGATGGGGCAAGTGGTACAAAGGGTTATGACAGTTGCGTATGAGCTGATGGTGATAAAAGTTCAGTTAGTTGGAGGTGTGATAGGCTTCTCTGAAGAGATGAGTTTTCAGGGATCGCTTAAAGACAGCCAGAGTAGGAGATAGCCAGACAGATTGAGGTCCCCAGACACTTTACTTTAAAACACAATACATCTACAGAGGATCTCAAAGTTTGGGTGATCGAGACAATACAAATTATGTAATAGACATATTGGATTTTTACTCTTGATTCTCTAGCACCAAAGGGGCTCAATGAGGAACTAGAAGTAAACACCATATTGTAATACTATGGGTTCAGGAACATTATTAAATAATCCCTCAGTATATAGGTAACTGTCATTACTATACAAATATATTAATAGTTGTGATAGTTATTATTATTGTGTTGATTTACTGCAGGTGGTGTCATGGTTGGGATTTGAACTAGTGGCCCTGGTGTTACCAGGCGGAGGTGCGACCCACTTGGCCATTGTGCTTTGGCTTTTTTTTTTAATTCACATTTTAAAGTTTTATATTTGAAGCTTCGTGATGCCATATACTAATGACATATTCCTATGTTTTTTTAAGGTTTTTATTTATTTATAAGTATAATTTGGAGTTTACATATACAATATGTGGATATTTAGAAGAGGCTTTTATATATTTGAACCTGCCACCAATTCAGTGGGTCTGCTGGGTAATGTAGTCAGACAGTTACTGCCCAGTACACTGTGAGTGTGCTCGACAGTTTATTTTAGTATTCCACTGCTACCCTATTTCATGTGTATCTTTTAAAAATATTTGTTTCTGTTAGTCATTTTCACATGTTCCAGTTGTATTATGCAGTTTGCCAGCTACTGTTCCTGATAGTATTGAGAATAAAGGGTTGCAGTGTTGTGGCATACACCCTCCCCCTTCTCATGTAAAAAGCAATCACAGTATTCCCTCTAGATAGGCTTGACAAAGAAGGAGGTCGTTCGAAATGTGTAGCCACATCCACTGCTCCGCCCACATGTGACATCATCCAGAAGATCCCTTGGAACACACTGGGGTTGATTTACTAAAGCTTGAGAGTGAAAAATCTAGTGCAGCTCTGCATAGAAACCAATCAGCTTCCAGGTTTTATTGTTAAAACTTAATTGAATAAGCTGAAGTTAGACGCTGATTGGCTGCCATACACAGCTGCACCAGATTCTGTGTGCACCAGTTTTAGTAAATCTCCCTCACTGTGTCTGTGTACAGATCTCTGGTCTGTGCTTCAGCTGCAGCTATTCCTCCATCTGACAGCACTGCTATTCAGAACTACAAGTGTGAGCATAGAGCGGCGTCCATGCTGGGAGTAAGCACTTCATGGCCATTCAGTGTGACCAAACCCCCGTATCTTTGCATTCTATAAGTTTAGATGCTTTTAAAATAGCCTGACAGGAGTATGTATCATGTGTGCGCTGTAACTTATAGATTTTTTGTTTGTTGGTCGTTACGAGCAGCACCATGCGTTTGGGAGGGTGTTCCCCCCAAATATCTAGTTTTTTTGTATGCTTTATGCTTGGGTCCTGACCAGACCTTTTTGGGTTGGTGAACCCCATCCTCCTTAATTAGCCCCAATCAGTGTCCACCTGATCCATGGAATGTGTCCTCTGGTCTCCCATAAAGAGAGGCGTTAGCTTCCATGGTTTAAGAGATATGAGCATTCACTCTAAGGTCAGTGTAGGTTCCCACTGGTAACGGGGTACTTTGCAGCAGTCAGTAGGCTTAAGCATTTCATGGCCATTCAGTGTGACCAAACCCCCGTATCTTTGCATTCTTTGCTATATACGTTTAGATGCTTTTAAAATAGCCTGACAGGAGTATGTATCATGTGTGCACTGTAACTTATAGATTTTTTGTTTGTTGGTCGTTACGAGCAGCACCATGCGTTTGGCAGGGTGTTCCCCCCAAATATCTAGTTTTTTTGCATGCTGGGAGTGTGGCTGAGTACATGCTTTTTCTATTTTAATTTGGCCAATTTGCATTTGATTTTAGCATTAAAGCTTTTAACTCTATTGCACTTAGTATGCGCTCTTCTTGTTTGTCATAATGTTTAATATAACTTTACTTAACAAGTGTGGCAAAATAGTTCAATATGAACAATGTCCTTTCCCTAACTCTAACTATAGTAGTGTGGCTGCCCAGGCATACCTCTAAGAGGCAAAAGTCCATTATGGCATTGTCCATGGCTACTGTTTGTTTTTATCTTTTGGACTTGGTAAAGCACTTCTACTTACCCAATCCTCTGCTCCTGCAGGCTCCAATGTACTATTAGACCAGTCCCTGCAGCCTCTTCTCTTCTATGTTCAGGTGATCAGATGGCTCTGATGCCATTAACGCTGATGCAGGGACCCTGTGGTGTATTTTGATTTTGTGCTGCCCAAGGCACGACTAAAATCAGGCGCCCCCATTTAAATTTGCCCCACCCTTTCCTGTTTAAGACCCACACCTTCAGCTGTAAACTCCACCCTTTCCTTTTAGACTCCACCTCTTCCTATAAGAGCTCCACCTCAGGAGTTGGTCAGAGACTGTGGAAATGATACAGGAGTTGGTCAGAGACTGTGGACATAATACATGAGATGGTCAGAGACTGCAGACAGAATACAGAAGATGGTCAGAGACTGCAAACATGACTCCCCAGTAATGATCATTCATGGTCATCACAGGGAATATAAAAGTCTCCTGTAATGCTTTCCATTTGCTCACCTGTCTGTATAGTAGATGATTTGATGGAAGTCTCACATCACAGTGGAGTCCAAGGACAGCAGTGCCCCGCCCGAGGCTCCGCAGTCAGCCCTGGCTGTTGCTGTGATTCTTAAAAGGTGTCAAGCAGCACCATTGCATCACTGCGGGCCGGCCCCCCCACCCGAGTCCAGCCCACACGAGTCCAGCCCCCGCCCAAGCCCAGCAGAGCGGGAAAAGGAATAATCTAGGGGGGCAAATGCCCCTCTGTAGCAATGCCACTGCTTCCTTCTGCCTGGGGGCCACACCACCCCCCTGGAAAATGCCATCCAAGGCAAACTCCTTGTTTGCCTTGCTTTAGATATGCCCCTGCAGGGACCATAGCCCTGTATTGGATGAGAAAATACTAAGAAACAGTCCACCACCAGAGCAGGGGGGAGTTCTGTCTGCTGGGCAGCAGAGGATCAGTTAAGTAAAACTGTTTTTTTTTGTCTCTTATACATAAACAAGCAGCTAAAGTAGAAATATAGGCAAGGGAGGGTTAAAACCCCTGTCAGATTTTGTTTTGTCACCTGTGGCCCATTTTGAAGATTTGCCTTCACTTCCTATCCCATAGCCAAAGAGGAAGTGAGAGGCAATCCATGCAAATTAAGGGAATCCCTTAGGGACGGCTAGGTCACCAGAATTAGTGTCCCCATTGGAAGATTTCCTCTCTATTACATTTCTGGGGACAACCCAAAATTTTGGATTTTCTTTACTTTCACTTTCAATGATAATGATAAACAGGACAAATAGGGTGAATCTCTCTAAGGGGACACAGACAGCAATAAAAGCTGACAGGGGTTCAAATCCCTCTCCGCTCTATCCAAAACAAAAAAAAAAGTTTTGCCCCTAGTTATACTTTAAACCTTGCAGTGTGTGTGCATCCCCACTGCAAGGGAAGTATTTATTTCTGGACTTGGGCTTTAAATAAGAACTGCTCATTTGATAGTACAGCCATGCTTTCACGTAAAATAAACTTCTCCCAAAGCCCACCTGCCAGCACACTCACCTGATATATTATTGGATCAACAATTATAGCAGGGCTTTACTTAATTTTTTGGCATTCCACTGGCTTAAATGCAACTTACAATTGGCAGCTGGGAGGCTGCAATACAGAATACAAAAGTATTTTAACCTACTGAGGACTGCAATACGTATATACAGTATAAATCATTGGTCTAAGTGGGTATACCGATATGACGCCTGCAGCTACAGGCATCGTCCCAGTATTGCTTTTTTTGGTTGGCAATTCTGCTGCTTCCGTAAAAGAAATCCTAGTGGCTAATTAGCTGCTGGATTACTTTTACAGGCGGCAGAGAGGGTTCCCCCCCTCCCGCCGCTCTCCGGTGCCTTCTCTGGCTTACCCTAGGGCTGCACAGGGACCATCTTTATGGTGTAGGAAACCGAAAGTGAGGAGTATTTTGTCACTTTCGGTGTCGCCGGATGTCAACAAAGCATCTGATCACACCGCTTTTAAAGGCAGAGGAGACATTTGGGGTCTACTAGACTCCAGATGCCTCAGGAAAAAGTATCTGTCAATGCTTATTCGTATCACAAGGGATGTTTACATTCCTTGTGATAGCAATAAAAGGGATAAAAAAAATCAATGAGACAGTGTAAAAGAAAACTCAAATAAAATAAATAATAAACCGCCCCATCCCACCTGCTTCGTTCCCACATGCATACGTAAATGTAAACTGTGATCACATCTGTCTGTTCGGAAAGCATGCTGGGTGCAGGGCAGCCCAGCAGCTCAATTGCATACTGGGCAAGTTCTGGCCAATGGTCTATTCTCATGACCCAGTAACCCAGTTGAACATCAGTGGAACATCAACTGGTAAGCTCTCCATGTCTGTTTTCATCCTTAGACAATCTCTCACCATATGATTCAGACACTGCCGATGGGATGTGGAAAAAATTTGAATTGCATCACTGAGGCGGCCCCCTTCTCCACCACTCCTCTCTTGACCAACAGAAGCCTCAAAACTAGCTTTAACATGAGACTATAACCTAGCAGAGTCGGGAAAGAAAAAGAACATGAACTCCTCTTTAAGGTGTCCTCAATCTATTTCATCCTCGGCTCTCTCTGTGAGGATGTGATGAGTTCTGAGACTTTCCCCTTAAATGGTGGTCAAGGAGGGTTGCCAACCAATAGTGATGTTTCTCCTTGATGCCACAAATTCTGGGGTCCACTCGTAGGCTTCGAAGAATAAGAGAGCCCACTCACCGCAAGTTTGTGGAGGCATGAGAAGCCGAGTCCTTGGGGTCACTGAGGATTACAGTATCTGGAACTGCCTCCTCCCAGCCATGTACTACTCCCAAGGGTTCTGGGGACAGATTACCATCTCTTAAGGTTTGACGTATGTCTTCCTCTGCTTCAGTGCCTCAAAAACTGCTAGAATCCTCCTCCTCATGTGTGTTCTGTGGCGTGGCAAGAATGGTGTCTGCATAAAGCGGTCCTTGAGAGAAAAGGAAGTCCTCCTCTCTCTCCGCTCTGTTATCAGTGTCCATAATGCCACACAGAGTCTGCTCCAGCAGGAACATAACAGGGATTGTGTCACTGATTGAAGCATTGTCAAGGCTCACCATCCTTGTGGCCTCCTCAAATGGTAAGAGTACAGTGCATGCATCCTTTATCAACAGCCATTGGCGTAGGGAAAAAAAACAAGCTGGTCTGAGCCTCTCATTGTACTATACTCACACAGGTACTCATTGATTACCCTGAAGCATTGCCGATGTTGAGTTTCACCTGGTAGGCATGTCACAAATCAGGTGGTTATCCGCTGAATTTCAGCTAACCGAGCACTGGCTGTGTATGACCATCTGAAATGGCTACAGACTCTTTTGGTCTGCTTTAGTTCACTGACACACTTCAATACACCCCAGTAAAACTGCCCTAACACTCTACACTGACAGAGAAATACTGGGTTGAGGCTATCATGGACTTTCATGGTACCGTACAAAGGCTTTTCACACACGACATAATTATACAAAATGGAATTTATTACAAAAATAATTAGTTAAAATAGACAAACATGTATAAAAAGGTCAGTAATGTGTGTCGCTATGGGACACTTAAATGCTCTATAAAGTCAAAAACACACAGATGCAGTGACACTAAAGGGCTAACACTTTTAAGTTGTCACATATCGTTTGTATAGCTGTCGCTCAACATGTTTCACGGATTAACTTCCGCTTTTTCAGTAAATGTAATGTGTATTTACAGAGCATGCATCAACTTTGTTTCTATGAACAGAAGTAAGAAAAGATGATTATAACATTTATAAATATAGAAAAAACATATATATAAATATAGTAAATAGGTTATGAGAACTGCACACTATCTTACTCACAACATATCTGAACATGTGTACCCATGGGTAAAAATTCTATCCCGACGAATATGAGAGCATTTTACCAGGGGGCGCACAAATTCCAAGTCTATCAGTAAGATAATTAAAGTCAGAAAAGAGGGTAAAGCCTAATATATAACTACAAAGAAAAAAAAAAGGAAACTTGCATTTCCTAAATTTTTCAAAAAGATTAATGCACCAAGGTAGTACATGCAAGGCATCATGACCCCTCTCTCTCTCGTGGATTGGATTAGATGACAGCAATTGCAAATCTATAAATATAATTAGTAATATACATCATAATCAAAGAAACATCCATTTATCAGGGAGTATATTGAGGGAATCTGCATAATTAAGATCACCTGGCAATTGCACCCAAGGGAGCCTAAAATCACACAGTGTAGACCAGTGGTTCTCAACCCTGTCCTCAAGTACCCCCAACAGGCCATGTTTGCAGGTTTTCCTTTATCTTGCACAGGTGCTTTAAATCAGAGTCAATGGCTTGGTATTTTGGACAGCTATTTTATCTAAGAGAAATTCCCAAAACATGGCCCGTTGGGGGTACTTGAGGACAGGGTTGAGAACCACTGGTGTAGACTGCTGGAACTGGTCAGGAGCTGTATCAAAAAAGTCCAGTGAGAGTGCCTGAATGGAGAGGGAATAATTGAAATTATGAAAGCCCGTGATAGCCTCAACCCAGTATTTTTCTCTCAAGTATTTAGGACGTAGGAACCTTTTATTGGTGTTATATATCTTATATTTTCTCCATATACTCTACACTGACACACTTCAATATATTGCAGTAAATCTGCCCTGACACACTAAACTGACACTAAAGTAAATATGAAACGGCCACACTACACTCACACTGCACTATCACTATATTCACACTACACTGATACTTTACACTTACAATAAAATCACAATAGCACACTTTAGTACACTAACTCACTAGTAGCAATGAACAGAGCCCTGTTCTATCTATCTCCACTCCAATATCACACTGCAAATGGCTTCTCTGGAAAGGAACCTTTTATAGTGTGGGGTGGGTCTCTGAGCAATGAGCCATGATTGGGCACAATCATCATTACTTTCTCCAATCATGGCTCTGACCGTGTTAGTGCCCTGATTGGGCAAATCCTTCAATGCTTCAGTCAATCAAGGCTTCCAAAGTACTGTGCGGTGCGCAGTGCATTGTGAGCGTTCATCAGGCCAAACCCCGAAAATTCGGATGTTCGCTGAGCGGGCGAACAGCTAATGTTTGCTACGAATGCATGCTCAGGCCTAACTGTTCACTCAATACTAGTTACAAGCTACACCCCTACTAGAGGCTCCTTGACGGGTGTACCGTGCAACATTTATATTTGTATTGTGTACAGGGGTACCTTTATATGCCCTACATGCAGGTCTTTTTAAATGTATGGCTATTTTTAGACATGTGCTAATTAAATTTAACTAATTTGTAAGAAAACGGGGTTTGGTACTGTTAAAATCAGTAACAAAATATAGTATTTTTTTTATAGTTTTTTTTTTTTGTGTGTTAGGGTTGCTTCTTTAGTATAAAGGCCTGTGTAGATGGGCTTTAGGTTGCAATGGCAGGGTGCTTTTGACATTGGCTGAGACATTTCTGAGATCATTTAGAATTGGCATTTACATTTAACCTGCATCTGACCGCCGTCTGACCTGGATTTACCAGCTTCAGCTGCTTTTGAATTCTCATTGAGTTGTATGGGGAGAAAAGAATTTCCAGCTCAAACAAGGGCTCATTAATGCCGGCACTAACACTAAGAAGATCAGAAGCCATCGTTTAGCAAAGCAGCATAAGCTGAGAAATTAGAGGGTAAAAAAGACAGACTATGCAAAGCCAGCAACAATGGAGATTTGAATTTGTGGATAACAGGGCACTACATGTGATAGCCCTTCTACCCAACTGTACAGCCTGTGTGGCCTATGCAGAACTTTGACCCTGAAAAGAACACATGAGAATACTCATAATGCTCCAGGTAGCCAGATACCTTGTTTTGTAAATTGCCTAGGTTTTTGTAGCATGCAGTAGATCAGAAACATCATTTTCTTTTCTTTCTTTTATTATTTTCCTTTTTTACAAGGCAGAAAACAGATATTTCTTTAATTAAAAAGGCATAATGTGATGTAATAATGCCAACATGTACCCTTTTCATTGATGTGAACTGTACATTTTAATGGCATGCCACTTTAGTAAAAAAAGGTTGGAAAATAAAACCTATCAATACTACATTTGTACTGTAGTAATAAGCACAATATGAGATTAGGACATGCATAACGGAAAACAAGCACAGTGTACAAGGTAGGTAATAACAGCTCCCATTTCAGATAACCTGAGACAATAAATCAGAGAAACACAGGAAGCTGAGCAGTGATCTGCTGCTCTTCCTAGCAGGACACAAGCATTTCCTGATATGTTCAAGAGATACTAGGGAGGCCAAATCACAAGACTCTTCAACAGGCATTTTATCGGGCAGACAGTAAGCTTACATATTTGCTTTCTGATTCTTTGTGCAAGAACTGTACTCATTAACTGTGGTTATCGGCACATCAATTATATGATGTATGCTTTAAAAGGCAGCACAGTAAATTTATATGAACGGAACCACTTTTCAAGCTTTCAAGTTTTATCTGTACTTGAACAGAGAGAGCAATAAGCATTAAAAGCTTCAACTACACAAGGTAAGAACTTTAATTTCTCTTCTGATCATTTAATGACATGTAATATAAAATATCACAATAGTTAAGGTACTTTTAAAACGTGAAACAACAGGCAAGATAAACAGGGCCATTTATTGCAATCAAATATTTGGCAAGGTACAGCCCACCTGTATCAAGGCATTGATAAAAGATGGACTGCACCCCACCGAAATGTTGGGCATGTAATAAATTGCAGTTTATCTTGCCCCTCGTTTCAAGTTCTGAGAATGTCTCAACTATTGTAAGTTTATATGTGCCAAATTGCATACAGCACCTAGACATCTTTATGTTTTATGTGTGCTAAAACCATAGATCCACCACAATATTTTTTGTATATAAATTATTTGCTATAGCCTACCCCTGAAATGATGACTGCCCAGTGGCTGGTGTATTTATTTATAATTGACGACCCACAAAAGACAGCAAAAGCTTAAAACCACAAAGAAAAAAGTTGTGAATCCTTAAACTTATTTCTTGGTAATTTTTACTTAGGCAGTGTATTTCCATCAACATATAACTTGAGTATGATGTCAGTACTTTAGCCTGTGCAAAGTGAAATCCATGAGCTTTTAACATTCATTTCAGAAGAACTGATATACAATATTTTCAGATTATTAATTATGTTCTGCAAGTTTTCCTGTCTTCTATTTTCAATATAAATTGTTTTTAAAAATATAAATCCTTTTTTTAAAAAAAATAGTGCATAAAATAGAAAATGCAGACATTATTTTATCTAGGCTACCAGCTCTGGAAATAAATTAATTTAAATAAAACATTCTGTTTTGGAAAGGTTACACTGTTAAGCTGAGGCACTGTTGTTCAGTTTCACTGAATAAACTATATGTATGTTAAGGTCTACTCTAAAGGCTTAGAAAATTATGTCTGTAAAACAATAGAAAACTGGAGTAACACTCTGAATGTTCTAAGGTTGTTGGTGATATGGTGTACCCCAAAATTCAGTGTTGGCCCCTTCAAGATGTCTTAAACACACAAGCAGACCTGAATGAAAATGAGGTTTTACATTGACGCGCTGTACAAAGCACTGGTAAGACCTCATCTAGAATATTTAGATCAATTCTGGGCACCAGTTCAAAAGAAGGATGCTGTGGAACTGCTGAGTGTAGAGAAGGGCAACTAAACTGATAAGAGGCACGGAAGACCTCAGCAATGGTTGCAATCAAAATCCCAGTATTGGTCTCAGTGGAAGCAATAATAACCCCCGCACTGGTGTCCATGGCTAAAAAAAATAGCCCCCAGCCTTAGTGTAAGACACCAAGTAATAAACCCCACATTGGCATCAGTGGCTGCAATAATAACCCCTAGTAGTGGTGTCAGTGGAAATATTATTAACACACACACACACACAGACCCCCTCCACTTAAATTGACGGTGACTGGTGGTTACAACCCCCCCCCCCCCCCTGTGACTATGATGGTTGTCTATCTCCTAACACCTCTATAATTTATCGTGACGTTTATTGGTCGTCACGTCCCCCCCCCCCTATTTCGTAACGGTGACTGGAGGTTACACACACACACACACACACAATTATTATAAAGGTGACTGTGGTGATGATCCCCAATAATAACGTCGGTGACTACGGTTACACCCCAAATAATGAACCACAGAATGTGATTCCGACCCCCGATAAAAAAAATCGGTACCTGTGGTCACGCCCCCAATAATAACGAAGGTGACTCTGGTTATGACCCTAAAACTAACGTTGGTAACGACTCCAGAAGGCACGGAGAATAGTCAAATCAACGGGAAGAGATGTGAGTCGTCAAGGTGTCGTAGGAAGAAAACTTGACCACGGGTCTTAACTAGATTTATAAGATCTACTCCAGAATGGTCACGAAACATGTCGCGCAGTTACATTTTGGAGTAAAAGTAAGTCCAGACGAACACACAAATTCTGTAGAACTTCCCCGGTTGTGACTT